>JARQZJ010000071.1:537500-787500 GCA_030704895.1 Henosepilachna vigintioctopunctata | reverse complement strand
AGTGAACTCAGTGAAGCATATTCTTTCCTTCGGCTTCTAGTTCTCAGTGAAGCTCTCATTTTTCTGCGTTTATCGAGGGGTGCTCTCGTTTCGTCAGCTAATTTGAATATATATATATATATATATATATATATATATATATATATATATATATATATATATAATTATTTATTTTCTGGAGTAAAAACTGAAAGACATAGAGTGCAAATATAAGTTAGGAATCTGAAATTCGAATTCAATTTGTTCTCTTTAACTTCAACTGTGTCATGTGTGATCTCAGTTTTACCCTGTAAAAGATTTCTGTTTCCGTGTGCACACAGTGTTGCTTACTTAAGAGTGGAGTTCGCTAGTGGACAAATATCCGAAAAGAGGCCACTCAGAACTACCAAGAGCGTTAAACAGAACCTCCTAAACAGAACAGAGCTAAGTGAATGACACACTGCGCTTAATCTTAGAACCAAAGTATTATTAGGAATTCTGCTGAGGTAACTTTTGAAGGTTCTCATCCAAAAAAGTCCACCCTCTGAGAGAAAATTCCAATCATGTTTGTGAATCCTTGTAATCCTTTGTAATTTGATAATGTATCATTTCAATTTTGCCAGAATTATCCGAAATAGGTTTCTTAAAATGACTACAAATGTTAACAAGTGGAATCAAAATACTCATTTTGTTTTATTTTTAATAATTTGCTGGAAAAACGAAGACAAAAATTTCAATGATAATTAACTGGAACTTCATCTTTGTCATAGATGAATTATAATTGTAATTTTTATCTATAGTGACCTGCTTTATATCGAATTGTTGATAAACTTTGAAATAATACCAGGCTGAACTTTCAGCATTTGGAGTAAAGTTGAACATTCAGCAAGTAATGCGTTCAAAAAATTTCAATAAACGTCCAAGCAAAAAAAAAAATAAATATATCTTGGAAAATTTCAAAATGCGCACAACGTATTCATACAATTTCGTATAGGTAATCTGAAGAAAGAATAGCTTAAAAATTTATTAAAGTAAACGCTCGTCGAGAAAATATAGGGATTTTCATATTGACACTTGACTGATGCAATTTCCTTTTCGAACTGAGACAGGCAATTTCCTCCAATATCCTGTATACAAGAGTGGATGAATCAGTCGCTCCATTCGGGATTAGGTAATACCTACTTATAGATGAAAGGCTTGTCTGAAATCGCTCTGATGATTCCCGAATGCCTGATACTTTTCAGAATAGTGTGGAAATGAAATTACAGCAGTGAGAAATTTCAATTTCACAATGTAATATTCATGTGGAACGGAGAGTTTGTAATATGACTGGTTATATATATATATATATATATATATATATATATATATATATATATATATATATATATATATATATATATATATATGTGAGAATACGTTATGAGAGAACCATCAATACCATAATAATTCTACACATTTTCATGATTTTTTAATAAAACCATATTTCATTCAAAACACTCGACTTCTTCCACAAGTAAACAAACTAATAAAAGAGTTTTTTCTTTAAATTCGAAGTTTTAACCTACTCTCAAGAAGTATAGAGGCATGGACTCAACATAGGCGTGAATATCATGAGAGTATTATAGGAGTACTCCGTCTTTGTTCTCTGAATTTCAGTTGATACATCAAATATCGGTTCATTGAAGACATTTGTTCAAGATTTGCTGTACTAACGACTGAAAAATACAATAATTAAAAATATCAATACAAAAATAAAGTAAAATAATAATGCAAAATATTAGTTCCTGTGGTCTGTTCCCCAGACTCTCTGATCTACAATCTGGTTCACATGAAAGAAACATATGTTATATGTTGACACAAATGTTATACTTGAAATAGTATGACTCAGTTTGACTTTGGTACTTTATTCTCACGAACAAATATATCAATTGAACTTTATATATTTAAGTTTTATGAGAAGAGACGTGAACGTTTACAACTAATAATCATTGACAGATTTTTGTCGCGATTATATATTCCTTTGAATTATACAGTTGGTTTTTTGCATAGCTCTTGACGTCAATGAACCATAAATATTTTAGTAGCAAATATCTGGAGGGAGTTAGGCAATTATCAATTGTAGACTTCAGGGAGATCTCTTCGCCTAATATTTGTTCACAGTAGAATGTCACTCATGAAACATCTAAATGAAGGACGAAGAAACAATAAATCTATTCATGGTGCAGAAAAAAAACTAGCATACTGCGAGTAAAGAAGAATTTGAAAGAGAGCAACAGTCTTCACAGCTGTATCATAATTTCAATCTCATAGATTTCCTCTTGTCCAAATTATCAGACAATCGTGATAAATACTTCAGCGAATGAATCGGTCATAACCAAATTAAAAATACTTTAGGGGCGTTACAGCAATTGACTCTTACAAATTCACTTGTTTGGGGTGGATCATAGCAGAGCGTTATTCCTATGATATCTGAAATAAATGGAAACTAATTTTACATGTGCCTCAAGGTTCGGATAATAACATAAAAGAAAACATACTTGAAACGTATTTGAAATTATTTGACCAATCGATTATGAATTTATTTCATTTTATGGAGGGTAGGAAATTTATGGAAATAGAATTTGTGATAATTTTTGTGACAATTCCAATTTTTCAGCAATAGCAAATTTGTTAAGTAGAATTCGAAGACAACTGAAAAGACAAATGATGGTATCAATGCAACGGATAAATACCATCCGAACTTACAGCTCTAATATTCGTGAATCCTATAATTATTCTCATCGCCTGATTTCCACCCAGATAATCATGTTTATATCTCAAGTATGTATTCAAAAACATCATAACCCGAAACGAAATGAATTATGAATTGGAGTAAGAGACCGCCTCAAGAACAAACGTTTCTTCCGAGGGAAGGTATTGGCAAGATATAGATTATTAATCGCGCAATGTGCGATTTTTCTCGAATCAAAATGTATGTTTTTGCAATGAAACACTCATCACTCATTTGAAATTTGTCGGATCTAGCTCAAATTGAAATCAACGTGGCTTCTATATGAACTTATATTCTAGAATTCGCTCAAAATGTGGAGACCGGCGGCAAATCCTTGGTTTTAATATAAGATGAAATTAATGATGCTTTTGAAAGGGTTGGTTTTCGAGATCGCAGACCATCCTTACCGGATGCTCTTCTATTGTTGTGGTGTTTTCCGAAAAACAATATCGACATTCTTTCATTCATTGTTTTAAGTTTCATTCATCAATCAGTTTCCGTTTAAAAGGTTTCTCCAAAAATTTTTCATGAAGAGAATAATACAGGAAGTACCGTAGATGCAGAAAGTTGTAAACGTTGTTCACTTCACATACCTCAATTTATCATAAGGGATGTTCCAAAAATAACACACGATTTGAATTGAATAGGAAACACGGTCATTTTATATATTATTATTTTATTGTGCGTATATAATTGAATCGTACATATAATAGAGATTTTACGAAATACCACATCAGGATAACGATTTCCACGGCTTTGCATACACATATGCATTCTTTTGTCAAGAATTCCCATGACCATTCTTCAACAATGAATCTTTTCTTTTAATGCACGCATAGTTGTGAATTTGTTGCTATATACCTACATTTCGAATAACCTCTTAGAAAAATCAATGGTGTTGAAAATGTCTCATGCAGTTATTCACGTGTTTCACGAGCTGTATGGTGTGTGGTTTCATCTTGTTGAAACCACATATTTAACACATGAATATAATTCAATTTCGGCAAAGAAAATTATTTCGATCTTGAACGAAATTAAATCTTGCGTTAATTTTTGACATCCATACCTATATTCAACATCAAAATGATCCACCACAATTTCCCCATGAAACTTCTGAAAGAAACGATTGATTCATTGGAAGAATTTATACATGCCTGATGGTGTCATTCAGAGGGGTGAATTACTACTACAACTGAAAAACAATGCCTTACTTCTGCCTGAACCATTGACGATTTTATTTGATTCACAAGAATTATTCATTGGTTATTCGTATATATTATACCATCATACAAAGATATTTATATCAATTGGGAATATGTTGAGAAAAATATGCACAGATTCAAATCTAAATAAAAGCTGTTGATTAATTTGTATAGATCTTTGAAACCTCGAGACGAAATAATAGCCTCTTAGACTGAGCGCATTCGCCATTTTACGTCCAAAGTTATATATTTTCAAATAAGAATAAATTAATTTGTAGTCTTCTATTCATTTCAATCTTCGCAGCAGAGTGAGATTGATTCAAGTTAGTTAAAACTGAATGAGTTACATATAAACACAGGATACTACAGGAAGTTGTGAATAAAGTTTTATTTCTATGAAACTGTTCTACTGTAAAATCGCAATATTTCGTCCAATTCGATGATCAGCATCCATTAAATTAACCTACGTCTGACATCCAAATGGAATAAACACCAATATTCATTTTATTCTAATTATTACAGCAGTTATTCACTGTTCACTGTGCCATTTTGCTTGATGTTACTCTTCTGTACAAATATATTATACAATGTTGGTTTTTGAAGTGGACGGTTTAAGTTGATATTCACGGTCGGAAATGCTTGGGCGAATTCAGCATCTATAATTGCTGTTTTAAATTGATGAGAAGATGGAATGCAATTGTTTTCGAAGTCACATAGGAATTTTTCGGTTTATTTTTAGGTTGGTTGTATTCATTCATGTTAAATGAAAAAGTTGATTCTGATTTGATACACTCTTTGTGTTGTTGAGTAGGCAGGGTTAACGATTGATTCATATATCCTGTGAGAATGTCTATGTCCTAAAATTAAACTCATAGAAAAAACTCATTCTTTTGTATCGCCACATGTCGGTGTTCTAAGAAAGTGTGTTTTCCTTTTGAAACTAGAGAAGTTTTTGAAAATTAAGAACAATTTCTATTTACAGAGGAAACATCAGAAACATCGGTTATCAGAATTGTTTCTCCAGTAAGCTTCGTTACATACCTCTGACATAACTTGCATTTTAAAAGAGTGGCTATTCTGTCCGCAAAGAGGAAGTTTGCATTGTAACTGTATACAACAGTTTTTGAATATATACGCTTTTGAAAATATTGTTCTCAGAAACAAATACTGAAAAAGATGGAAGGAAACCAGTTAGTTGAACAAATATAAAAGAGTAGTTTTTCACTGAACGTAAGTTCAAGTGTTGCGTGTGCGTCAGATATATTTGAAAATGAAGAAAGAAAAACAATATGCTTGGAAATGGAAATTAAACTTATTGCTCAATGCTTATTCTTGAGAATTTTATGGTTTTTATGATGTTGTTCAACTATCTAAACCAAGTTTTGTTTGCCTTCGTTTTACAAAAGATGAATTTAACATCAACTGCGTTAATTTTTTGCTTCTTCCCGAAAATGTAAATGATTACGGTCATTATTTAACATAAATATACTTTCAAATGAGAATGGTAAAAACAACATCGTATTCTGAATCCACTTACTTCTATTGAAGTTTCAACATTACGATAGCTTTTTCAGAATAACTGAAGGAGTCTGATGACATAAATGTTAGTCGAATAGACAAGTATTCAGTCTAGCTTTTGAAAATGTAGGAACACCCCGTTACAATGTCAAGCAATCAATATAATTTTCGTGGAGAGAACCCGAGTGCTCTATATTCGATATGTGAGGTCTGAAGATATTCTAAATAAGAAATCATAATGGTTACAATTGTTTAATAAAACAGTCTAGATCTGAAAAGAGTGATGCCGCCAATCTGCTTCTTTTTGCGTTGAAATCTGTACAATTTTCATTTATGCAGTTAGAGAAGTGGGTTATGATAGATATTTAACATTGCAGAGAACAATAATGAAAATATGTTGACTTAAACGCTGAACACTGTTATAAAAATTTTTTTTTTTTATTTAAGCATATTCGCATCAACCTAATTGGTTATTAGCGAGTCGTACATGTTCACAATTTTGTGATAATATCGATAAATTTTAAAAAATTCAGTATATTTGGATTAATACATTTTCTGCCAATGATGCTGTGGAAATCTGGAGGGAAGTCAAAGTTATTTCGCTGCACCAAGTATTTTGGGCAATCGGTGTAAAAGTGTTGTACACTCAGTTTTGTTTCACATAAGTCGTACACACATACAGTCATACAACAGTGTATCTAATACTCTGAGAAATATCGTATAATTGAAAGTATTTGGCTTACTGATTCTTTCCAAACATACGATATCTACCAGTTATACAATTTAAGATAAATAAATAAATAAATATATATATATATATATATATATATATATATAAGGAAATTAAATTTTTTGTGCTTATGGCACTGAATGAAATATTTAAGAAAATGAACACTAGAACATTCATTTGAAAAATTGAAATTAATCAAGAGAATGTTATAGCAGAGCTAGATATGTGAACGTGTACGATGTGATGTCTCCATCATCCTTCAAGGGATAAATGTTAGAGAAATATTGAAATCGATGCCACACCTGATGAAAGTGCGAGACATATATGTTTCGTTCTGCAAGAAACTCGTTAGTCGCACCACGTCCATCGAAGTAAGGCAACGATTTCAACCTCCAAGCATCTTCTTGTGACTTCAAGTGGAAGATCGTAGAGTAATGAATACTCTACAATTTCATCTATAGAAATCAGTAGAAAACACCTCTCTCAGATTACAGAGTCACCAAGCATCGAAATTTCACATATAATTTAACGCAATCTATTGACATTTAAAAACATCGTTCGATGATATTTGTCAAATAGACATTGCAATTTAGTAGATACCTACGGGTATAGAAGATATGTGAAATTTCGATGCTTGGTGACTCTGTAATCTGAGAGAGGTGTTTTCTACTGATTTCTATAGATGGAATTGTAGAGTATTCATTACTCTACGATATTCCACTTGAAGTCAGAAGAAGATGCTTGGAGGTTGAAATCGTTGCCTCACTTCGATGGACGTGGTGCGACTGACGAGTTCCTTGCAGAACGAAACATATATGTCTCGCACTTCCATCAGGTGTGGCATCGATTTCAATATTTCTCTAACATTTATCCCTTGAAGGATGATGGAGACATCACATCGTACACGTTCACATATCTAGCTCTGCTCTAACATTCTCTTGATTAATTTCAATTTTTCAAATGAATGTTCTAGTGTTCATTTTCTTATATATATATACTAGCTTTTACCCGCGACTTCGTCCGCATAAGTTTTTTGTTTTTTCCCGGCTGTAAGTCCCCCTGCAACGATGTCCCACTATTATGTTCCGGTCCTCAACTTCACATCAAAATTTGTTCAAAAGCAACCTAACCACATAATGGATAGCTCCGAATGTTTCCTTAGTAAATATAAAAAGTAAATAATGTAAAACGTACGTCTTCTTTCTGCCTGCCGTTCAGCATTCAAAAGACGTCGTCTTTGTGAATCTTCGTCAGTCTCTGCCGCAATCAATTGCCCGTGACGTTCGGCATCTAAAACTCGACGTGTCTGAGTCTGTTCCACTGTCTCAGCAGCTCTTTGAGATGCGTGGCGTTCAGCATCAAGGGTCTGACGGGCCTGAGTCTTCGTAAACGTCTCAGAGGCCCTTTGAAATGCGTGGCGCTCAGCATCTAAGGTTTGTCGGGCTTGAGTCTGCGTATAGGTCTCAGAGGCTCTTTGAAATGCGTGGCGTTCAGCATCCAGGGCCCGACGGGCCTCAGTCTGCGTAAACGTGTCAGAGGCTCTTTGAGATGCGTGGCGTTCAGCATCTAGGGTCTGGCGGGCTTGAGTCTGTGTAAACGTCTCAGAGGCCCTTTGAGATGCGTGGCGTTCAGCATCCAAGGCCTGACGGGCCTGACTCTGCTCTAAGGTCTCAGAAGCTCTTTGAGTCGCATGACGCTGAGAATCTAACATCTGACGCGTCTGAGTCTGCTCTTCGGATTCTCGGCTTCTAGCAACTTTTGCAGTTCGAGCTCTGGTGAAGCTACGGCTTAGATTTGATTTACGTTTGCGTGGCATATCGAAAACAATAATTAAAGATTTTTAAAATCGGTAGTTTTAAAAACTACAACGTAAGACAATTTTTTATAAAAACTTCGATAAAGCAAAACTTTTTACTTAAAACCTAAATATCTAAATCAATCAATAACGTACTGAACCTAAACAACTATGCACCTGACAAACCTTTTATACCTAAAACCTAAATTAACTAAATAAATTCAAAAATATTGAATGTATGTACCACACCACAATACACAATTTTCTTCACTACTGGTACTATCTACTTATCTATCGAAACTAACATAAAAGTACTATAATATAATGACAAAATCTATTACTAAACTAATTTACTACGAACTATAAACATCCTGACGTGAGCTAAAAAACACTTAACCTACATATGAATTGAGAATTAACAAATGAAAGCGAGTGCAAAAATAAAGAATAATACGTATCTGAGTAAACCTAGAGATATGAATGATTGGTTAAGAAAATACCTACATCTAACAGCTACCTTAACTACCTAATGCTTCTACCTGCCTAATAAAACTACCTGCCCGCTTGGGTAGGCACAGTTGGGCACGGCCCTCCCCTCGCGCCGCACCGCCTCTTCGCTCGGCGCAGCGTCTTGTATTCACTACGACGACGTATGATTTGAAGGTTTGCGTTATATTGAATTATTTTCCCTCGTTGATAGTAAACAAACTAAGTGTAGGTATTATAATTTCGGTGATGAACTGATTACCTATCCTGAACTGATTACTGGGCTTAAAGTTCGTATAAATGTCTATCTAATTACCTCCTCAAGTTTAAAGCGTAGCTAGTTATGTAGTACTATATTAATTCTGTGGTGTAGGTAATTAGATTTTATCTGTATGTAATGTAACAGTCAGTTGAATAAAAAATCGTATACAAATCAGATCAATAGTTTTGGCGTAATGTGATTCTAGACAGAGTTTTAATGTTGTATATAGGTAACTATGTATAGGTTCCTGTGGGAATGAGATATTTTCCCGAAGTGAAAAGTAGTCTGAATTTTGGTACCTTCCTACCCTATAAGTTAAGTAGTGTGATGGAATGTCGCTAAGTTTCGATCCAAGTAAAACTGTTAAATAAAGACAGTTGCATCAAAATTTTATCATAAATTCCCTAAATTATGGCACCTATCTACCCTCTAAGTTAGAAAAGTGATCAAATACTAACTTGAAGTCTTAGTAACACTCAGTTAAAAAAAAAACCATCAAAATCATTTCAGTAGCTATGGCGTCATGCGCTTCTTGACACGATCAAGCTAGATTTCCGCGGGAATGAGGTATTTTCCCGCCGTAAAAAGTAGCCTGTGTCCGTGCCTAGGATCCTATCTTTAAATTAACCAAGTCTTATAAAAATCCGTTCAGACGTTAAGGCGTGTGTGAGGTAAACTTTTAAAACAAACGATTAAAAATCACTAACTTAATTAGTTTTCTGCCTACTGCCTACGCCTCAAGTACGATGGCATGAATATTAATAGCCCATATCCTTTTCTAGGTTACTCTCTATCACCTAACTAAATTTCATCAAAATCCGTTCAGCCGTTTAGACGTGAAAGAGCAAAAGTCACAACAAAAACGACTAAAAATCACTAAGTCAATTTAGTGATCTGCCTACTGCCTACCCCCTAAGAACGATGGCGTGATTATTTATAGCCTATGACCATTTCTAGGTTATCGTCTATCACCATACCAAATTTCATCAAAATCCGTTCAGCCGTTTAGGCGTGAAAGAGTAACAGACAGACAGACAGACAGACAGACAGAGTTACTTTCGCATTTATAATATTAGTATGGATATATATATATATATATATATATATATATATATATATATATATATATATATATATATATATATATATATATGCAGTATTCAATAATCATTGTTTGATTCAATAACTTTAAGAAATGGGAATGAATGAAGTGAAATCTGAAGAAATGTGACAATCGATGGAATTTGAGCGAAGAATTTTGAATGTGCACTTCACCTGAAAATTAATATCCGTAGGAGGAACTAGAGAGATTATAGCTCAATCATGTAGATATATGACAAATAAGATGCTAATTTGGAGCAGAATATTGTAGGTTGGAACTTTCTACTGAAGCCAGAGAAGATACAACCTTTGTTCTATTTATTCTGAGCAAGTACTATTCAAACCGGTATTTGAACTAACCTGAGAATCAAATTCAATCTGAATTTGAAAAGTACCATTAAGGTCTCTTTCAGGAATTATACTAATTCCGTGATAACTGATATGAGGTGTTATTTCATCTCCAGCTCATATCAAACCAGAGTTCACTAAAAGATCAGTGAATTAGAATGACAGTTAGAGATCAGAATCAATAAATGAACTGAATAACGAATGCCATTACAACAGCCTTCATTTATTTGAATTAGAAAACTACTCAGGGTGATTTTTACATATATATCTGATTTCACAAGTCAATTCGAATCAATTTTGCAGGTTAAAATGTTTATTTGGAGCTCTCCTAAAGACATATCAGTTACCTTTATAGTCCAAGTAAGAGTGACTCACTGAAAACCCAATAAATTCATCGTGATCCAACTTAGAACAAGAGAATCCTGGAATATATTTCGCAGGTCACGCCGAACCCAGTTATATTCCGTATCCGTATATTAGATGGAATTAGGAAATGTCCCCACCATAACACTAAATCTGGAAAACAAACTAAACTGAGTGGCGAGGCCAGTAAAAGGACAGATGGATTGCCGTAGAGCTGTAAATCTCTGCCCTATTTTATAGAACTAATAAGGTGAGAATTTAATGTTAGGAATGTAGAAGTTTACCGCCGCGTTTGAATGAAGAATTATTGCAGCCGATTTAATATTCCGTTATACTAGTGGGCACATTTAATCCCTAAAAATTCTTAATTAATTTAATTGGCCTTCAAATAAAAGATGTTTGTGCGGCGATGGCAAACAACTGTATGTGCACTTAACCAGTATATATATATATATATATATATATATATATATATATATATATATATATATTCAGGAATTAATATTATTTCAGGATGCGGTCTGAGACAAATAACTAATTCGTTTTATATTCCCTATATTTCGTCAATACTTTTTGACTTCTTTAGGAGAACCTAAAATGACATCGAAAGATGGACAAGTTTTAAGACATTAAACAATAATAATAAATTGTACTTACAAAACATAAAGCTAGTCACCAATATAAAATGAATAAAGCATGTTCGATGCTTGCCTGCTCAGCACGGTCTGAATAAGACCAACGTCAAATATACACTACATGACAAAGATGAAGGAACAGATGGTTCTGCATTTACACTAGGAAAGAAACAATCAACAAAAAGTTCATGATATCAACGATGAAATCAACACCACACAGACTCAGAGAAAAAATCTCAGATACACCCATACCACAGAGATTTTTTCTGTGAGTCTGTGTGGTGTTGATTTCATCGTTGATAATATGAATTTTTTCTTGAATCTCTTTCAAAATTTCTATCGAACGCTGAAGATCAAGAAAAATGAGTGAATTTCACAACGATGCATTTGAAGTAAACAGAAAGACAATCAGCGGCAGTTTTGATCTCGTTATGGAATATGTGGGCTTCACATCCAATTCTAATGAGCTGTACGGAGAGGAATACATTCAATTTGGAAAAGAATCGATGTCAACATTTGATGGAAACACAAGACAGTACTGCTTTTTGTATACGTTGTGTCACGTCTATCTAAAGTCAAGGAATATGAATCGACTTCAACACTCAATCACCCTCACCCTCATCACTCTTATGCCTCAGAAGACATAAATGAATATTTATTCAGTCAGGCATAAATTATGCATGGTTTACTATGTAATGGGTGATTTTTTTAATCGTAGTTTTTTTTAAAATCGAATAAAATATTCAATTTGCACTGTAAATTCAAAATTTGCATTGAAATTAATAACTGAGTATTTGCCATTTACATTTTGAAGATAACTACATGTTAATATTGTCTGCGGCTTCGTATCAAATGGTCCATTCGGAAGGTCCAATTTGGCGTCACTTTTTCGAGCATTTCGGCCTGTATCCCACAAATTACGCGTGTTATCCTGTAAGGCTTCAATTGCGTTCGGCTTGTCCACATACACTAACGACTTCACATAACCCCACTGAAATAATCCAGAAGCGTCAAATCGCATGATCTTGGGGCCAATTCACAGGACCATTTCGAGAGATAAGCTGATCACCAAATTCAGCCTTCAACATGTCCATTGTTTCACGAGTTGTGTGGCATGTGGATCGTCTTGTTGAAACCACATGTCAACCAAGTTCAACTCGGCCAACTAGGGCGAAAAGAAGTTGCGTATCATGGCTCCATATCGTTCGCCGTTGACGGTAACGTTTCTTCCACGGTCGTCTTGGAAGCAAAATGGACCGATGATGCCACCAGCCCATAAAAAACACCAAAATGTCGTTTTTTCCGGATGCATCGGTAATTCATGTATGGCATGTGGCTGTTCATCACTCGAGATTCAACAGTTTCGTTCATTCACATATCCGTTAAGCCAGAAATGAGCCTCATCGCTGAACACAATTTTTCGATAAAAGAGCGGATTTTCATTAAGCTGTTCTAAGACCAATTCACCAAAAACTGGATGTTGTGGTAGGTAATTCGGCTTCAGTTCTTGCAGAAGTTGAATATTAGATGAATATTAGAATGAGCAGAGTATTAAAATTTTCAACCATATACCATATACCAGTATTTGAAAGTACTGAAAGCTCATTTGTTTAAGAGGAGAGTTAAATATCTGCTCTCAACAAAGGCATACTATGGCGTGTCAGAGTACTTCGATGATTCGGATGTAGGCAATAATGTATGAATCAATTTTTTGTATCATATGTTTGTATATTTTTTTAACACAAATGTTCGTCACCACGTGAAATTGTCTCAAATGTTTAATATCTCTGAGGAAATTTTTTTTCTTTTCTTTTCAATCAAAGTTGTATATTATTGTAAATATGAATTAAACCAAGATTTCTGTTTGAACTAATATTTTTGCTCGAGGGCTGAATGGAAGATCAGACTCCAAACTGAATTCGGTTCTTTTGAGAGCAGTTTTCTTAGTTGTAATTATTGTATCAATTGAAATGAATGTAATTTTACAATGTAAGGAATGTTTATCAATAAATTTATATTATTATTATTATATGCGTTCAAACCCAAATCAACACTTGAAATTCTCCATGTGGTTGAGTAACACATGCACAGATGCTGAAAACGGCGACGAATTGACATTTCACGATCCTCATAAACACTATAAGCTACGGCTGCAATATTCTCTTCAGTACGCACTGTACGCATGCGAGACAATAGTTCAACGTCCAACAAAGTAAACTTGCTGAAATTTGGTATTAACAGCACGGACTGTTGATTCATTCACAGGTCGATTATGACGACCATAATATGGTCAAAAAATGATACACATTTTTCACAGAGCACGATTTGTGATAGTAAATTTCATTAATGTGCAATAATTGCTCGTTTGTAAATCTCTTCATGATGAAATGGCAGATATACTGGAAACTTTTCACTTTGGATGCCAATAACAACCAGTGCCGCCAACCTGAAAAACTTAGCTCTGAAAAAATCACTCGTTACATTCCATATCTAGGAATCAATAGAAAAACAAGAACACATGAAATATAGAATATCTCACCTTCCTTGCCTAATAAGGTATCAACGGAACTCACAACTTTCTCATTTGATTTATTTATGATGCTAGTTTGCTCTAAAAGTACGCTCGGATTCTCCCTGTCTCGGAGGTTGCCTGAAGGTGGATACTTTATAAACATGAATAAAAGTATATGAATATATATGAACACATACAAATAGCTTACTGCTGGTCGTACTCTCTGAATATTGAATGAAGTAAATAATGAATGAGAGAATTTCGGGTCATTCCTTCGAAAAATTTTCTCCTCATTAATCAAGATGCTCTCATAGCAGAGCTGGTTATGTGAAATATGTAGGATGTGATGCCTTATTATCCTTCAATGGAAAAATGTTGAGGAATATTGATATTCATCTGTATTTCGATGAGCTATATGTAATATACAAGCTCTATCCTATTTCTGTTGGCACTACCTTTGATACTTGCGTTCAAAATATAGAAATATATGTAATTGTACTAGGTTTCCTCTTTTCATTTGTTGAGTAACATGTTCATCATCGTGAATGAAGAATATCTTTATGGTGTGTTCTGGAATCGAAATGAGACATCTAGGATAAATATGTTCAAATATGTCACACAGTAACCCTAGTACTTGAGGACTATAATTTCTGTGAAAATATTGGAACCCAGAAGCAAAGTCTTCGCGAAGTAAAAAAATTCGCATCTTCTGATATTCTCTTTGAGAAATATATGATGGTCCCAAAGAGCCGGTAAAATGTTTCTTGAACATTCACGGAAATCGGTGGTTGTTATCATTTACGCTCCGAATTTGAATTTGATCAATTATGTCATGTGAGGCAACATGACACCAATGTTCTAGAGTCATCGAATAAGTTAATGTTGAATTGTCCGAAACATTTTGAGTTACCGAAGATCATATAACATCAATGAAGAGCCAAGATAAATTAGTGCTACAACATTAAACGGCCGCTGAAGATGATGAAGAAGTTGAATAAGTAAACCTTACATTTCATTGTACTTCAGTGAGATGTGTAAAAATGGTGTTTTACACATTCCTTCAATGTGTAAAGCAACATTGAAGAAATTGCTTTAAATCATTATCTCATAAGAAACGTTTGGCTATTGAGAAGAACAAAACTCCACTAGATTCCATTCTCTTTTCTCACAACAGCAGTGGTTGTGAAAAAAGTGGAAAACTCGAAACAACTTTTCGTACATAATCAAATCATCTACATTTTTGAGGTATATATCACAAAACTAATCGTTTCGCTTGCACAAATCCCAAAAACCTATTTTTGAAAACATAACCCCTCAAAAAATGTTTGAAACACGTAGTAGAGATATGAATGTTACACTATTTCTTTATGATGATATCCTTCATAAATTAAAATGAAAAACTGAAATCTTCAACTTTTCAAAAATGTATGCATGAAGGAATCTTTAGTTTGAACAGGCTATTCGTTTTTCTGATGTTTAAATCCGCAAAGACAACATACCTCAAAAAGTTACCAAAGTTTTCATGCAAGTGATGCGCAATATATGGGAATCAAAGCAAACCGCCATGAAATCTAGCGAAAACCGTCACATCAGTGCGCTCTATCCTTTTCTATCACGCAGATGTACGTATATCATTGCTGGCTAACGAGTCGGCTACCCTATGTTCCTCTTCATTGTTATGTTTATATCATGCATACATTACTGCTTTTACGAGCGGCACTGCGAGTTAAATTTGAACATATATCAATTTCACTTTGTTATCTTCATGTAGTGCGCTTTGTAGTGAAGAATTGAGCTATACATTCGGAAGTGGCATTATATGACTTTCTGAATTATCTGAATAGAATGATATAGTCTTGACACTTGACAACCTACTAAAAATATGTAGTTCATAGGCCCGTGTGAATTTATATATATATATATATATATATATATATATATATATATATATATATATATATATATATATATATATATATATATATATATATATATGCTTCTGGAGATTTTCGGGTTTGCTTCCGTGTGTTGTTTCGTTGGAAATCTTTGTTAAGGCGACGTTTCGACAAAGTCTCATTTGTCATTATATAGCCGTTTGGTTGTCTACAAATCGTGAACTTAGACTGAGTCTAAGTTCACGATTGAGGGGAACAAGGCTTTGTGAACATTCATGAGAGCTTCCTCTATCGAAGAAAAGACGTATAAACTCTCTCTAGCGTTCTAGATTCCTACTCATGACAACATTAATGCGAGTATGTGAGGCTTCGTGAATATTTCATTGAAACACCATTAAAAATGTTTGAGAATAGTCCCATGCTCAATCGCTCCAGATCACGCCCTGGCGGGCTGAACGATAGCTAGTTTCAAAATTCACGAAGCATTCTTACTAGTGAATACTGGGACTCATAATCGAAGTATCGAAATATTTCAAATTAAACTCTCAGGGAACTGTATACACAAAGTGGCTCACGACAATACACATCCTCGAAAGTGATAGGTTTTTTATCGTTGACAACATTTGTGTAGCCGCAAAGGCGAAGAATTGACCAAATCTTCCAACCTGGAAAGTTCATGTGGAAGCTTAGCAGTGGTGACTTCCTTTGCAGGTTTGGTCTCTTGTTTTTTTCTCATCTCCGGTTCGTACAACTTGAATTTGGCCACGCAGTTCTGAGGAGAACCGAAGAACTCGAGACACGTGTCAATAGCTGCTTCCAATACTCTCTCTTTGTTTATACTCTCTCCCGTGTTTTCCTCCATTCGTTTATATATATATATATATATATATATATATATATATATATATATATATATATATATATATATATATATATATATATATATATATATATATATATATATATATATATATACTTTCCAGATTCACGAAACTAGATTTAGTCAAAATAGAACTGAATCTAAAATCGGGATATTTTAAATGTCACTTTCAGAGAGCTGTGTACACAAATGTTATCAACAAAAACAAAACCTATCACTTTCAAGAGTAATAATTTAGCGGATTCTGAAAAATCATTGAATTTGTTGAATGGAGAAACCATACAAGAGTTTCATTCTTATTAAGAACCCTCAGTGTATACAAACAATCAAGTTTCGATAAATATCAAAAACACCTTAGGTCCTATTTTCAGAATGAGGAGAATACTGATTCTAGAGCTGAATAGGTGAGCTCCTTCTATCGAAGAAGCGACATAAATTCTCTCGAGCATTCTAGATCGCTTTCTGGTCAAGAGTGACAAGATCAGTGTCAGTACGTAGAAGCTTTGAGTACATTTCATTCGAACAACTCAGCACAAGAAAGGTTCCCTGCCTTATGGCTTTAAATCAATTTGTGTAGACAGTTCCTTGTGAGTTATAAGTTGAAATATTTTGATATTTCGATTGAGGGTCTCAGTATTCACTATACATGAAGAATTCGTGAATCAGGAAAATAGTGTTTGAATTGCCCGCTAGGGTGTAATTAGGGTGAGACCGTCTTCTGATGTAAATGCACCTCCATCAAATATACTGTATATTTATGCAGCGACATCAAGATGTTGTATGATTTTCACATGTTACTCACTCAAAATTTGGCAGTAGTGTTGACAGGAATCATATTCATATGAAAAGGCCTTGCAGTATGAAAAAGAAATTTGTGATGACCTTACATAGTTTACGCATTCATGTATACATTTATATTTCTTCATTCGTTAAATTGAATTTGCGATCATTTGCGATGTTAGTCAGGTTGAGTTTTTCGAGAAACGTGACATTTGATCTCATAAATCACGAAAGTTTTTAACCTTTCCTCATAAAACAAGAGCATATCATTATTTTCTAACATTAAATGAGAAACTTCGATCATAATTTAAATCAATATTATGATAGCAGACTGTGAAAATTGAAAAATTCAGTTCTTGTTCACGTTTCGCTGCAAACAGCAAAAAATTGTGAGAAAATATATTATGAATGAATGAATTTCACGGAATTGAGTCGAATAAAATTTAGCTAAACCCTATTCTTCTTTTCTCTTCATTGTTTTTCATTTCTTCTGATTGTTTTGAATTTTGTTCGAATTGAAATATTCCTGCCTAACTCATGTTCATATATCATGCTGATAGTAAAACGATAAAATATATCATGAAATTTCGACATCATAAATAACAGAAGATTCTAAAGGAACAAAATGGTTGAGAAGAAAAGTATATGATGAGAATGTTATTGACAGAGTTTTTAGTACTGACATTTTGACCTCTGCCTTCTGATCACCAATTACAATTATTATTAAATTACAATGCTACAATAGTTCAGATAACCCATTAAATAATTGCTTGATTTTCAGGCACATATTCAATGAACGCCCTGTAGAAGATTATCAGAATATTTGATGTAATAATAGTCAACAAGATACAACATCCAGGAGCTGAATTAAAATACGATCACTGGAATAATTATTCAACTAAATCGCAAATTATTAAACAGTAATTCTGCATCGGGTTTCATGCTGCTAACCGCAAAATCAATTCAACAACTCAAGTTGCTCGATTTAGAGTATTACCAAAGCGCTACCGCAGACTTGTACTATTGTTTGTTGCATTCATTAAGATTTTCGATAGACGTTGTTACCATAACTTACCGCAAAATAACCTGGAAAGCAATTCTCGCCATCCAGACAAGTCGTCGACTTTAATGAAGTACTCAGATAGCGCAATAGCAAGAAATACTTCTACTTAAACGACCGCAATAAATAAGCGTTGAAGTTTTAAATAGATTTGCATGCTCGACTTTGGAGAATTGTTTATATCACTTCGTTTCGTTAGTACTTACGCCGATTGATTATGTTTCATTAGTAGATAGTGAGCTGTGATAGGAATGATGGATTGTTTAGTTTCCGTGGAAAGTTAAATTGTTTTCGATTTTACCATCTCGGGCTGACTGAAATTCAACGAGTTTGTGAATTCATCAAGCTCATTCTCTACAAGAATATTTTTTGGAATAATGCGCTCATAAAGATAATTCAAAAACTGGAACAAATCAATGAAAAGTAACGAGTATATGTATATTTTACATGATCATTTATATTTTTACTGAAGCGGGACATCTTCGGAAATTCAAAATGGATGGTTGTTTTACTGTTTACAAACTTCTAATTGAAGAAGATAGAATAACGTAAAATAATTGAAGCACCACTTAATACAAAATAGTTGAGTAGGCCCAACACACTAAGCCTCAATAGTGGCGTGACATCTAGGTGTTGGTACGAATGTGTTGGAATAATATGACCCAACTCTTTTCAGTTGAAATATTCTTAGAGTTGCAACCAGGTGGAATCCAGCACTTTTTGCACTCCTTTCCACGAAGGTTTTGTTGTGTTTGCCAATTTCAAACACAACTAGTAATGGGTTGAGTTGATACTACTGCTTCCTTACTTGTTGTATAAAGCTCGGACCTTAGTTTTTACATTCAGTTTCTTCTTACAGCCTTTCTTTCAACAGCAGCTTCCTTACTTGTGAATATAAAATCAGATCCCATAAGATCTGGGAAAGGAAGATAATCTCGGAGACGACCAATTTTCAAGGTTAACTCTATGACCGACACGCTTTGCCTTCCGAATTTCAACACAGATTCATCGAAGGTCGCTGCTTGTGTGGGCAGAGGATGGAAACACAATTTCGAGCTGTCACTTTCGAAAAAAATTCTTAAACGTGGGCACCAACACAAGCCATCTTTTTTTACTGCAGTCCAGCAGTTTGTGATACTTAGTTTCGATAGATTCACAAAACTCTTTCAAAACTTCTATCGATCGCTGAAGATCAAGAAAAATGAGTGAAATCTCGCAATGATGCATTTGAAGTGAATAGGAAGACAATTAGCGACTGTTTTTATCTTGTTATGGAATATGTTGGCTTGACATCCAATTCTAGTGAGCTGTCTGCAGAGGAGTTCATTTAATTTGGAATATAATCGAATTCGAGAGAAATAAGTACATTTTAAATTATTGTTAGATGTGTCCGATGAAGTCAGACTATATTGGCCTTGCTGGGGACACTGATGAAAAAGGAGTTACTGAATTACGCTTATAAATGAGACGGAGGTTTCGCTTATCACTGGGTGAAACATTAGATTAAATAATAAATTGAAATTCAAACAGTTGGCTTAAGTTCCACGGAGTACCTGTATCAACAACTCCACATATGTTTCGGGTGGTTAGCCTTTTATCAGGATTATTTTAGCTAATGTGTACTAGTATTGATAGTAGTATACTATAGTATGCTAACTAGTACCGCATACTAGCTGATCAGTTGAAATTCGTACCGCCTGACAGGCAATGAATAAAGTAATTCTTTCTAGCTGAACATGATTTATGATTTTGATTAACGTAAAAGGACATGAATCCAGAAAATGTATTTATTCCAATGATAAATTCGATGGACGATGAATCTACTCTGTGATAGTTCATATTTAAATGAGTTTTCCAATTTTTTCCTCATTTATTCCAATGATGTACAATGATATATGAGATAGATACAAGATAATACAATGATAGCGACAATAAAAGTTTTGCAAAATTAGAAATCTGTGACTGTTAGTGTACAGTATAACCCATGCATCAATATACATAGCTTCATCAAAAGAAAAATAGACATGAACCCAAAATTGGGGTTTGAGACCATTTCGTTGATATAAGTATTTATGTTTTTACAAATTTGATTTCAATACGAAGATTCTATCGTTTTTGTGAATCGTACATCACAATTGCGCACTAATTTTGTTACCGTTTTGTTGCAGAATATACCTGCAACGAGGTAAAAATAATAGATAGTTTTAATTCGCGGACCGGGGTGAAAAGTTTATATAAGAAGAGAACATGAAGCGCTAAGAAAAAAGTGAGTAAACTATACAATTGCTCGTATTCAAAACTAAAAATACAAATTTAACTTGAATCAATGTTTCAAAAATGTATTGAAAAATAAAATAAAATTACAAATTTGAGTCGAAATGTTTCGAGCTGTCAGCTCATTATCAAGACTAACTCAAGTCTAATCCAAACTCTTAAGTGTTAAACTAAACTCCAGTCCAGTCTGAATTTAACCTGAACATGAGCTGATCACTCGAAACATGTCGACTCAACGATGTCATTTCATTTTATTATTCAATATATTTGAAACTGAGCCAAGAGATCGATTTTCATTTTATTACGTCTCACCAAGTAAGCGAGAATTCAATCTCAGTTGATAAAATTATTCATTTGATTTTGATTAATCTGTTTTGAATTCTTTAGATGTTTTTTCGTATTGTATAGTTTATTCCTCATTCACTTTGTAATTTGGTTTATTCAAGCTACGTTAAGCATGAAGCGGGTAATGTGACAAACATTAACACGAATTAGTAATTGCAATTACTTATTTCATTGGAAGCATTGACCTAGAGCATGTCATAGTTTAGCTGCTTATGTGAAATTGTACAACGTAATGCTTACATTCTTTGACGGTTGAATTGAGGAAGTTATTGAATTCGATGCCATTCCTCCCGGAGGCGCAGGAAAAATTGCTTTGTTCCCAAAAGAACTCACCAGCTTCACCCTGTCCATGGTCATGCTAAGCATTATTCCAACCTTCTCTCGCATTTTACTCATTCCAACGTGGAAACGGCCAAGGATTGGTTATTTCACAATTCCAATTATAGAAATCAATGAAAAACATGTTTCGGATCATAAAATACACACCACCTAAATGATGCTCACGCCTATACCCGAAGGTATCTATTTCGAATAGCGACGTCTACTTCGAAAAGTATCATAATATGATATTCTGTAGAACGAAATAGTCTGTCTTGCCCTTCCGCCAGTCAATTCCAATACATACTTTCAATATATATGTCTCGTAGGAAGATTTAGGCGTATCATTGTGAATGACTATCCCAATTATGACATCCTCTCTATTCATTTGAATTTCACGAATCAAGAACCTAGTTTTTTCTTCAATATTTCCATGCAGATAAAAGCTATGACAAAAGATTTATTCAATTACAGAGTTTTCACTACCAACAGACACCATAATTGAATGATTCAATTCCTCGCTGCTGTTTTGCAACAAATTGTAGCTTCCTCAGAATTTGAAAAAATTTGATATCACTGATTGTTTTTCTGGTTATTTCTTCTCGTTGTATTTTTGTTTTCATCAAAACTCGAAAAACATAAGAAAAACCTTACCCAAAAACATTGTTTATCCTTTTCAGCTTTGCCATTTGGGTATTGTATATTCAATTATCATACTTTCGTTTTCAATTCAAAGTTGCGTGGAACTAGGTAGGCCGTGTGTTTAATCTTCCAGCGATTCCGAGTTCAACTTCCAAGCACGTTCTTGAACTTACGGTTCAGCTGGCCTTTCCGCTCAACGCGGTTCTGTAAACACATATACGGCTCATTGCCTAAGGAAACTTTCAACACGATTTCCAACAATACGTGAAAATCTGACCTTCTCAACATTCATCACAACGGGACTTTGAAAGTATTTTGGATAAGAGTTCATCTGGCATTCTCTCCAGAATCGGAATTCATTACAAATTCTTGATTATAAACCAAAAACTATATGGAAATGAGAACAATTACACTCTGCATAATTTTCGTTTCAACGTGCCTTTAAACCTAGCGCAGTGATTATGTACGAGTATTATGCTTAATATGACCCTTTTTTGGGGATGAACACGAGACTTTGTATTGTTCAAAGCACTCTATTACACTTACATTTTATAGTTCTATACTTTACTATTATTATATTAATAATAATAATAATAATTATTATTATTATTATAATGATAATAATAATAAAAATAATAATGAGTTCTTTATCCTCAACAGGTATAAAACTCAATTAGAGAAAATAATAACAAGATGTTGAATACTAACTAAAATAATTAAACTGAAAAAATCTAACAAAGAGCTGTATTTAATCCAAGAAAATAGTAATTAATAACTACATTTTAGCATTCAATGATATACTACAAATATCCCAATCTAAATCTATTTCATTTTGGTCAACTTCGTTTGTTCAAATGACTGCTAATAGTTACATCTAAGGAGTCAAAGTGAATATCATAATTATTGATAATTCTATTGAATGTAGACTCCATAACCCAAATGGGGGATTGTATTAGGGCGTTGGTGCTTGGAGTCTCTAGGTGAAACATTTATGTAGTACGAGAATTTAGCCTAGGAACAACAAATTTCAAAGCGCACAAGAGAGGAGGAAAATCAATACTATTGCGCAGTAATCTGTACAAAAATTATAGTGATAAAGTTTCTCTTCTGCTCTGCAATGAGATTGAACTAAATCAACTTCATGATTCGTTATGATTAACTCCTCTATGTGGATAAACTTTATCCTCCTCCAAACTAAGTATTACAACAACCTTCTCTGAATAGCCTCATATGGCAAGTGTAACAGGATGCCAGATACGGTTGCCATACTTCAACTTGCTACGGATTAGGGTATTAAATTGTTCTATGAATGTTCAGGAATTATTAACATATTTGCCATTACGTATAACGAATTCATATAGTCTCGAGGCAGATGAAATAAGTTGGGTGATCAGTGTAATATAATCACAGTCACTTCGCTCTCTTTTCCTTGTGAAAGAGACAACATTACACTTTGACTCCTTAAAACTCGAGTAATTGTCACACCAACTAGCAACATGGTCCAGGGCGAGCTTAAGTTGAACACAGTTGTCTTGTGATCTAATTTCATGATATAGTTTCAAATCGTTTGCTTCCATCAAATGTGGAGAGTGAATATTATAATTAATGATTGATGATGCCGATATGCCGAAGAATCAGTGGTAATTTAGTATCTGAAGTGGAAGTTGTACTTCGATACGGGAGTCATGTTTATTAACCAATATATGGGAAAAAATTTGGGTTCCAGAAGTTGATCAATATGGATTAAAAACACTATATTAATATTGCCTCAACTTACAATTTTTATATTGATCAGACCAACAAATTTTCTTCACTAAAGCAGGTGAGGATTTTGTCGAAAGAATTAAATTCTTGGCAGTTTTTATAATTACTTTACTATTAACATCGCTTCCGAAACTAAAATATGTAGGCGAGTTTTCCAGATGACCATAATTTGTTCATTATTCCACACAGTCATCTTATATATAAACCTTCCGATCATTCCTATCGGCTCTCTTTCGCATAGTACTATAGTTACAGATTAATCAAGATTTTTCTTTTCAATAAATATTTCTTATGTTTTCTGTACATATTCATCACTTGTTTCACGAGATTCGGTAGCCGAACTTTTCACAGATTCTTCATCAATGTTCATTCTTAACCATTGCCATTGATTTTCTCTAATAAACTGAAAACCCTGAAAGAGAGAAACTGATTGATCTGTTTCTGAGTCAACATGTCTTTCAGTTGACATTTGGTGTCCATTGCTGCTTCAATTATCGATGAAAGTTCATTCTCAATAATTTAACACAATCTTTGAATAGTTTTTTGGGTGAAAAACCGACGATAATTATATGAAAAGAAGTCACAATCCTGAAAGTACGAGAATTTGAAAAAACTTCTTGATGATGGACATTCATCATTGCTCAAAAAGTATTCCGGTTGACAAAAGTTTCAGACCATTTCGAAAAACGAGACATTTTTGCGCCACGAGTTCATCTTTGGGGACAACGAGACACATAACGGAAAACGGAAAGGTCCTGTTATAAACGGGAAGTCTGGCTAGGTTAATTATGTTCGTTGTCTTATTTCTTCTGTTCTCAGCAGATTCAGTCAGTAGCAAAATACCCTTTTTCTATCCAAAATACCGAGTTTTATAACTTAAAATAGTTGATATCATATTATTCAGAGCTAGTTTTTATAGATTCGTTAACTGAACATACACCACAATCAAAAAATTCGTGATTGTGATAGTGATTATCAGAGTATTTCACTCTTATTCAACATATCTTCCAACAGAAGCTTTCATTGAAACTAGAGCGATGGTTCTTTCACGTTGAAGGATAAGGTTAATGAGATTATCAAGAATGAGGATAATTATCCAAAGATTTATGATGGAAGTCGACCATACAGTAAATATTTCAGGTAACGTTTCAAAGGATTTTGAGGTTCTTCGAAGATCCAATCAATCGAAGTGTTTTTAAATGAAGCTCATAACATGAAAAATAATTATATCGTTCTGTAGCTCATTCTATATTATACCAACTCATCGTTAAATTAAATGAACATCTCTATACTGAATGATTATGAAATATTCATTGAGGTATCAAAGAACACATTAATTGAAAAAAAAACTACAATGTTATTAATTTTTCTAGGTATTTTCAGTGAATCAGAATATTGACTGAATGTATTGTAAAAATTTTACGTTTCTCGACAAATAATTTCAGTAAATAATATACGTTTTTAATCTGAAGCTTCTTGCATGAGTACGAATCGTGATAGTTTGATAGAATAACAAATTAATATGTCCAATTTACACTTGTACAGTGTATAAGCCATACTTTTGAAGTAGTAAGTGTATAAGTACGGAAAATATGAGTGAATTGGATATTTGCAAAATGAAGTCTAATATTGAAATTGTTGAATGAATTAAAAAAAAATACAAAAGTACTACCAAACCGAAACAGATTAATATCGAAGGTTGGTAGATATATTGAACGTCCAACTGATACTTACACAAAAAGGAAGGAACATTATATAACCTATATTTTTCAATGCTTTAAGATGATATGAATGTTATCAACTATAAAGGATGTACTTAAGATATATATAAAAAAAATTCTAGGAATTTAAGTAGATCGAGAAGGCTCTTTGGCAAAAATTTAAATTAATCATAAGTCTTTTCCTGAAACCATTCAAACTTTTTAGAATTGTTATTCCAGAGAAGCCACAATTCATATCAAAATATCTGATTAAAGTGAATATAAATAGGTATCACCAAACCTGTTTGTATTTGTAAAGATTCGAGTAATTGACAAGAGATTTTTGACAGAAATTGAAGATTAGAATTATTTATATAAATAATTTAATATATATTGTCAATATTGAAACTTCATACCTTCTTTGCCATTTCGGAGAGATATCGCTTCTCCTCCTTCTCTTCGCCACACAATGGTTGGTTCTGGAGATCCGGTAGCAGCACATCGCATACTGACGTTAGATCCTTCTCTCACAATCATATCTGTACTAGTAGGATAGTCCAAAATGTCCGGCGGAACTGAAACCAAAATTGGAATTTCTACCAAAAAACTTGAAACTATAAATAGAGATTCACTTCGATTAGTAATTTTCTGGAGTGAAAAAATATTACTACTTTCAAAAAGGCAAGCTGGGCTATGGAATTCATAACTTCAATGCAAGAACCTTCAACTTACTCTCACATTTTATCAAGTGATAGTTTTTGATTTTTCTCAATTATGAGAAGAATCAAATTGTATTAAGTTTCAAATTTGCTCTTCCGTTTCATAAGGATAATTCTTTTTCTCATTCTTTTGGTATAAAGTAAATATTCAATCATTAAATCTTGGGGTTGTTTTTTGAATACTGGGATAATTTCTTCTTCAGCACTTAAACTACTATATTCTGAACTGCCATCTATGAATACATAGTTAATAGAATACACCTTCTCCTTCCTTATTCTTCATATATTTTCCTACGAATAATTCCTAAAAGCAACGAACGTCAAAAAATTTCGAAACTTTTTATTTTACAGAAATCAATTTCTGAAAGTGGAAGAGGTAGCTGCTTCATGTATATTTATCGATTGAATTCGCCATAGCCTCGTCAGGTTCAGAGGGTTGGAATCGTCCTTTGGAGTCTTTGGCCAAATTGATATTCAAAAGATGAATTTACCCCTATATATAGTATGTGTGCTGAATATCAGATATTAGACAATATGGAAACAAATTGAGTTGCCGAGCGTCAGTATTAGGCGATTGAAATTGCAAGTTCTTCATTCAGGGGAGTCGATCACTGCTTCACTTTATTGCTATGTATCAAACAGTTCCGTCTTTAGATCAGAAACCAGTTTTTTCTCTGAATGAATTCAGAACGACATGGAACATTGTGCTCATGAAATACAACCATCAGATATATAAAATATGAAATTATCACAGCAAAATGAGCAGTGTTGTGAATCTTGTTGGGTTCCGATAATTTTTCACATCAACGTTATGAGCTATATTTCTCAGATGATATATTTAGATATATGGAGAGTTATATTTCTGACAAGCGATTGAAAGTAAAAATTCAAAATTGTTTTTCTGATGAGAATATTACTGATCTGGGAGTTCCACAGGGCTCCGTGCTCGGTCCACTTTTGTTTTTATTATTCATAAATGATTTGCCCGATTATGTTATGACAGCTAAAATGATCATTTTTACCGATGATACCTCGATAGCTATTACATCACGGAATCCTGAGGAACTCTTAGATAAATGTACAGTCGTATTGGGAGAATTTAAAATATGGTGTCAATCACTAATCCACGTGAATGACACTAAAACTAAAAAACACAATTAAAACAAGATGTTCATTTTTTAAACAATCAAGTGTTGTCATTAATGAATTGTACATCCAATTCGAAAACAGTGAAATTTTTTTATATGATTGGTTTAAATTTTAGCTAACATGTTGAATCTGTAACTGAAGATTTTAGTCCTTAAATGTTGAATCTGTAACTAAAAAGCTGAATTCCGCATTCTATGCCATTCACAGAATAAAAACTTGTGTATCTAGTGCGTCTGTTATGGAAAGTATATTATGCTGTTGCATATAATTACATAAATTATAACATCTATGGTGTATCTCTTTTGATATCCAAATGGTTTTCATATCTCAGAAACGAATAATTAAAACAAATTTTGAACTCGGACCTCGTGAGTCTTGCAAGCGAACATTTATTGCAAATAGAATATTGACTACACCCTGTATTTATATTTATATGTGAATATTCTATGTAAAGGAAAATGAAAGTAGATTTGTAAAATTGAGTAGTTTTTATCCTTATAATAAAAAAAATTTCGAAACTCTATCTAATCCTAGAGACAGTTCGGCCAAGTATGAAAACACACCAGCTTATCAATGTGTAATAGTATTACAACTACCTTACGGGTTGAAATGCCTTGGTCAAGCTAGGTTTAGGAAAGTTATAAAGTGGGTGCTCCTAACAAAATGTTACTATAGTGTCAAGGAGTACCTGACTGATAACATTAATACGTAAGACTGACGTGTCCAACACAATTTTTTAATTGTCTAAATGGATGTAATGAATTTTATTATTATTATTATTCTCCAGTTATCCTCAGCTCCGGCAATTGTTTCAAAGTTGATTTGCAGGGCTAAACCTTATGCCAATCTGCCGGTTACTTTATCCTTGCAGGAATTTCATGACTATGTGACATGTGTTCTGCACCATAGATTTTTGCATCTTTATATACAGCCTCGGGTCTAAGTTCAGCTTCGTGTGGCGTTCGTGTATCACTTATCGGAACTACACTGGTTGTTGGTATTGCAAGTGGACTTATATAGATATTTTCTTGAATGGTGTTGAACAAGTTGTGACTTGTGTTGGACAAGTTAAGTACCGCTATGTCTAGTACAACTATGTCTATTATTATGTACCGTGCGGTCTGTAATGTTCCATGTAAGAGTTCCATCATAATAAATTTGGTAATTGCTGTTCTCTAGCTTCTGCTGTGGTTTATATTCATAGTAAGGTGTTATATCTTTTGACAACAGTCTGGTCTTCACAGCTAGGACTTGATGGACTATGAGAGCTACTTGGTGGTGCCTATGAATGTAGTCGTTTTGAGCAATAGATTTGCAGTCTCCAGTGATGTGTTGAATGTTTTCAATATTTTCCAGGCATTTTCTGCATCTATCATTGTGTATTTTATAATGAATTTCTTGTAGTTGTTGGTATCAATCACCCGATCCTGGATAGCTCGCATGAATCCTGCAGTTTCTGAAAACAGATCACTAATGTTGAGCCAAGCGTTCGACTTCGTTTTATTGACATTTCAAGGTCCCAAGCTTGCCTTCCATGCAGGACCATGCTTTTCTACAGGTTTATTTTTGCCTCTTCAGTTTGAATGCATTCATTTTGCTGTGGAAGTAGACTGTGTAGATTCAATTACTTATTAAATCATTAAATCAATTGAATTATTATGTATTTATTATAATTATTCATTATTATTATCAATATATTATTTTTTTTATGATTCTTCACCCTTCAAAAGTTTTCATGTGTAATTCCCGTTATGTAGTTCTAAGCCAGCTCTACTCAGTTAAGCGCAATGTTGCCGACTCTGCCTCACTGACTTTCTGTTAATGAAGGTACATCAAATAATTCAGAAGAATTTATCAATTCATCAATACTGCTTACCATCGTTACTAATAATAATATTGAAGGCAATGATAACAACATGAAATATTAAAAAGCATAGAGAATGATATTTATTTGGAATATGAAAGAATTATGAAATAATTAGAAATTAAAAATTTTTTTTTAACCCATTGAATCAAACCGCTATACAAAATCCGAAATTTTAATTGGTGTTATTTTCCACTATTTCCAGGATTTATTTCGAAAAACCACTGACAATGCATTGTCATAACTAATTTTCCACCTATATTAAGTTTTTTAACGATGGCTATAAAAAATGTAGTTTGGTGTGAGTTGAAAACATGGAAAAACCCTGTTTTAATTTGATTACAACAGTATTTATCTACTATAAAACTTGAAACTGTTGATAGTGAATAACAATAAACAAGCAACTACCTTGAAATTCAATTACCAGCTTTCATGAGAATTATTATGCATTAAACGGATTGAACTTTCATTTTGTGGTTTCATTCATTGCTGCTGAACAGTACAGAACAATTTTGCTCTGATTTAAATCGAAGTAATTTTTTTCCTATTGTATTTTTTCGATGGGTAAATTTTTTTTTTCATTTCAGTGGACCTACAGTTTAACGCCGGTTCCGAAGGACCACTGGCTTGTAATCAATGTACATTACCTAGCATATATAATTATTTAAAATACTTGAATCATAGGCATACAAAATCACCAATGCCTTCAACGGGCTTGAACCCGAGTTCTACCGCACCATAGGGAGGGGTTCTGGAGACTAAGCCACAGAGACCGACTGCTAAATGATTTCGAGGGCAGTTTCAGATCAAATTATAGCAGAATTGAAATATTTCTAGTATATATGACAAATTTTTGAGATAGAAAGTTACGTTTCCATGTCGGAAAATATTCACTCATTCTGTACCCACTTTTAGTATTGAATATCTGTATATAAAATAGACTAAAATTGTCTAAATGAGATATACTTACCAACTACATCTAAGTAGCCTACTTGACTCTTCATCGGATCTGTGTTTATCTGACACATATACCATCCTCTATCTGATTCTCGTACGTCTTTGATATGTAAGTACCAAAGCTTGTGCTTCAGCGTGTGTTACTGCTATTCTATGATTTTTCGTTATCACGTGACTATGAATTGTGAGTATAGTTTGTGTGTCGACTCGTAGCCAGGCAACCTAGAAAAAAAGTTGATTAAAGATTGAGTCAGTGTAATTTTTGCAGTTTGTGAATTAATAAGAAGTCACAAATACAATAGTGAACGCCATCTCCCAGAGTGCAAAGGTATCACGACTTCTAGTAGTACAATTAACATGTGTAGTGCCAGTATGATTTCACGTTTTTCCAACTTATTCAGTTTTGTGTATGAGGAAAAAACTGTCTACTAGTATTGCCTTTATTATGGACTTTGCCGCGCTTAGTCATCGGTAAAACAGGTTACGAATAAAACTAGAGGTTAGAAAAGGTAGATGGAAATCATAAGACACAAGAAAAATGAGAATTAAGATGAGAGATATGATTTTGATTATAAAATAATAATATTGTGAGAAAGAAATCGTTAAAAAAGTGAAAGAATAAGAATCAATTGTCGTTTTCACGACAATTTTTTCTACTTCCAGGTAAAAGATTATTGTGATTGCTATCGAAATTTATTCTTATGATATTAAGTCTTTACGTTTGGAACAACGTCAGAGTTGGTTCTTTACTTGTCGCTTTCTCATAGAGATTAAATGAAATATGTCTTATTCGTTCATCATGAAATTGGATGTCTTATGATCTTAAATGTAATGAATAGTTGATGACCCCATTCCTTTTTCTTTCAATAACAAATGTTCAATTTTCAATGTATTGAATAAGAAGGGCTGGTTTTCACAAAAATTGAAAGAATTACTTGACGATTGTTTTGGAGAGTTGTCCAGTTTGAGAATAATAACTGAACACATGTTTTCTCGACTAACATTCTCATATAGTTATTTTTACATCTATACTTTCCATATTATAGCTGTATCCAGTTCACATTAGAAATGGAAAATAGAACTCATAATTCAAGTTTTCTGAATTTGGAAATGATAGAAAATATACTAAGGGTACTATTATTTGTTCCTGCAGCGTTCAGTCTTACACAATTGGACTCACTGCTCTCCATACTTTTATCAATCGTTGAATTTCAATTCAACATTTCAGGAGAAATTACTGTTGAGGTTTTTAATTATTGAGTAACTAGCAAGAAATGATGGTCACTCGGAATCGAAGATTGAAAAATTGATAATAATGACAACAATAAAACTTTATTCGTATAATTTTCACATACATCATAGTAATGTTCTGCATTCAAGAATTAAACAAACGGCGTCAAACAATCGGATCAAATTTCTCACGAATAAACAAATGATATCTCTGAAACATCAAAAAATTCGTTGAATTTGTAAGGCTCATTTTTTATCAATAGTGTTTTTATCCTCTTCACAAAACATCTGCTACTTTTTGTCTTCTTAATTTCATTTGGTAGCTTATTGAGCAGTTGGATGGTGTACTGGAAAATCAAAATTTAACGATCTTGTTATTATACCATGATTCCGTGCCGCTTTCTGTGAACCTTTCTCTGTTGTTAATTAAAAAAGTTCAACGATTCAAAATGATAATGAAGAACAGTCCTACACGACTAATAAAATCAATATTTCTTATTACAAACGCGGAAAACGAACATAAAAAATTCAATATCATCAATTGCAATTCAAGTAACTGATAAAATCGACAATAGACTAGAAAGTACAATATTGAAAGCATTAACATAAACATGAAGAATTTTGGGTTATTTTCAGTGAAAAATGATTAGAAAACAACCAATAAAGAAAGAGTAGAGTAAATTGTATAAATTGTGCTGATTGTGACGCATATATAAGCAAAATGAACAATGAGTATCGAAACCAGAATGAAAGGACATAAATTCTCGTGGATGAAAATTCTACTCAAGTCTCTACACATTGAATTCATAACAACCACTTTATAGATTTGGAACAGACCAATCAATAAATGATCAACTTATCTTCCGTTTGTCGCCATTGTTACCCTTTTTGACCTCAGTTTCTCCATCAAAACCTTTTTTGTTCGACAATTTAAATCTTCATTCATTTCACCAGAATACGGACTTGTTTCAGTCTTTCGAAGACACCGATAACTATACTGAAATCGTCTTCATCCTCATTTTCTCTAGCAACATGAGCCATAGCAGGTTTGATTGTGAAAGTAGATAAAAATGGTAGTATAGAAAACATGTGTTCAGCTCAGCTCTTGAAAATGACGTGACAACCCGAAACAGTTGTAAAGCATTTAATATATTTTTCGTGAAGCCAATATAAGTGTTCTTTATTCAATATATTAAATACTGTTTCGCCAAGAGATAAGCGAACACTCAATCAATATTATCATTTGATAATGTTGTGCTTGTTACTACAGATTTGCATAATACAACAGATAAATCAACAAGAGTGAGGTAAAAATCGGAAAAAAGCTATAGAAGAAATCAATGGCGTGAGTTTCCTTATAAATTCGCAAGTTTTCCTGCATTCGTGTTGGAGAAAGCCAACACAATCAGTACAGTCTAGTTATATTCGTTCAAATACACTTCTAGTAATATCCTGTCTCATTTTATCTGAATGGCAATAAATCATACATATGACATTTGTGCCCACGAAGGTGTCAGAGATAGGAAATTTTGTCATTCAAGTTGAATGTCAATGTTATTAAAGCGCAACACACGTTCGGTGACACAACAGTCTGAATAGGGCGTACAGTTAGAATCAGCTAGAATACTTTATAAATTGTGAAATGCTTGCTCCGAGTTGTATCATTTTCCAGCACAGAAATCCCTTGATATTACGCCAATCTTCCGAATATCATACAGCTTTCGAATTAAAATCTGAATCGGTGTATGACAAGTGCTGCTCTATTTTGGGAGGAGATTGGTTCATTTTCAAATTTGAGCTCATACAGGTAGTTTATGTTTTATGACTACAGAAATGGAGTTGGGTCCATTTTTCGAATAATTCTTTGTAATATATATATATATATATATATATATATATATATATATATATATATATATATATATATATATATATATATATATATATATATATATATATTCATATATAGTTAGGATTCAAGATGGCGGATGATAAGATTGATGTGGAGAGTGAGAGCTCCCAAAAATCATTAAAATATTATAGTAAATGTGAAAGTTTTTGTTATCACTGTAATAAAAAAGTGATTGAAATACTTTATTGTGTATTAAGTGTATTGAGCGCAATGAAATTTTTCATCCCTCCTGTCTAAATCAAGCTGCTTTCAAGAAAAATGCAACGTGCATACATTTACCCCGTAAAGTTGAAAGTAATTCCAAAGAAGATTTCAAAAAAAATCCCTCAGGATTCTGTACACAAATTTTGTCAAGTAGAACGACCTTTCACTTACGAGAGTGATTATTATTGAGTGCGCTTCGAAAAATCATCGATCTTGTTGAATGATAACAGGATACAATTATTTCATCATTATTATAAATCATCAGTTTTTATTCAATCAATCAATCAATCAATCGATGACTTTCATAACGCCCACAGGTCCTATATTTGAATAAGGAGATCATCACTTTGTGACCATTCACGTGAGCTCCCTCTATCGAAGAAAAGACGTATTAACTCTCCCTAACGCTCCAGATTCCTACTGATGACAACATTAGTGCGAGTGCGTAAGGTTTGGTGGACATTTCATTCGGAATATCGAAATATTTCAAGTAAACCACTTAGGGAGCTGTCTACACAAATGTTGTCAACGAGAACGAAGAAATTTATATTCACTTTCCAGAGTGAATATCAAGTCCTCTTCGAAAAATCATCGATCGTGTTGAATGATAATAGTGCCTTCATTATTATGAATCGTCAAAATTAAATTGAATTTAATAATCAAATCAACACTACTAGTTTTGACAAAAACGTGATATACAATGAAACGTCAACAAAAAAAAAACTTTCGACATTGAAAATAGCCTGTTAATACTAAAAATAATAGAAACATCTATCTCAAACAGGCAATAAATTAATTTAAAAAATAAATGAATGAATGTATATATATATATATATATATATATATATATATATATATATATATATATATATTTAATGTATTAAAATTTCTTATAGTGAAAATTGAGAATTGAAATTACATTTCAAAAGTTTTGAACTCGACTGGGATTCGAACGCGCTGGTAAGGTCTATACCTTGAAATGCAACTTCAATTCATATCTTACAACTCTTTTATTCGGTATTTCAGCTGTCCAAAACAGTGGGGAGTAAACTTGAAGACCTGAGATATATATATATATATATATATATATATATATATATATATATATATATATATATATAATAGAAAATATGTAATTGGGATAGCAGTCTTCAGGTTGAAATAAGTGTACTTTTTTCTTTGTATCTCAAGCTTTCGAGAATTATATTTATCTCTTCATCAGGAGTAACTAGAGATGAGATGACAATATATGACATCTTGAAGGGAAATGGCTACCCTGACTCATTGTTGAAGAAGCTTCTCTTCAACACACCGGATCGTGATGTAGACACTGATTATGTAAGGGATGACGGACTTTCCACAGATCGATTTAGTTACGTTACCCTATATTAATAATTTAAAATCCAGAATAACCTCAGTTTTACCAATGGATCGCATTAGAATTGCTACAAGGAACGTAAAAAAGGTCGGAAAACTTCTTTCGAGATTGAAGGACAACACACCTATACTTAATCAAAGTCAAGTAGTTTATGAAATTCCCTGCTGTGATTGTGAGCTTGTGTATGTGGGCCAAACAACATCAACCCTATCACAGAGGATTACTTTGCATAGGAGTAATATTAGGACAAGCAAACAAAATTGTGCTCTGACCAAGCATTGTCTGGACAACAGACATCACCCTTATTACAATTCAGTCAAAGTATTGGATAAAGAGAAAAATACCAGGAGAAGACTGTTTCTGGAAATGGTGCCTATATACCAGAATAAGAACAGCATGAACTCTCGTAAAGACATTGACGGTCTGAGTTCAATATTTTCCTACCTAATTGACTACGATGCCAAGAGACATAACAGTTGTCCCAGTCTGAATACTGTCAATGTCAGTAGTTAAACATGTCACTCGGTTTGATTTGTTGTGTTTGTGGATGTGTGTGTGGGTTGGTACTGGGCATGTGTGGTTCTGTGAATGATGGAGACATCGCGTATTTCACGATTTTTCTATGATGGAAGCTTAACCTATAAGTGTCATTCTTTGTTTTCAGATTCTACTAAAACTTTGTCTAGATAATTTTTGATACTCCATCCCTACATGTTGTGCGTTTTGTTTATTTTGAGTATCTTTTATATGATTTTTCAGTAAATTTCAACATCCTTTTAATACAACCTCAGTTCGTAAGTTACCACATATCTGTGTATATTTGACATTTTCTCACTTTCAATATTCTAGTTTCTCCTGATGAAGAGATAAATATAATTCTTCGAAAGCTTGAGATACAAAGAAACGAGTACACTTATTTCAACCTGAGGACTGCTATCCGAAATACATATTTTCTATTATTATATTATCAAACCAGTCAAAATATATTTGTTATTTGTATATATATATATATATATATATATATATATATATATATATATATATATATATATATATATATATATATATATATATATATATATATATATATATATATATATATATATATATATATATATATATATATATATATATATATATATATATATATATATATTTTCTCGCATCCTATAAGGCGTTTACCCAAGTTAGTGACCACCCGGATTCCGACTGTAAAAAAAAACATGGACGCCATTTAAAGGAAAGGTTAATACATCATAAGCCTTGAAAATACGTCGACAAGGAAAATGACAACAAGTTGTTAACGAGTCTAGTGTAGTCAATTCTCTGGGAGGTTTATTCGATTTCATCAAATTATTCTGATACATGTTCCAGAAGGAACTCAATTTGGATTTATTCGCTCCAGAATGAATTGCACAGATTCCTTCATTTGTGTCAATTTCTTACATGTTATGAAGAGGAGTGAGAAGTGACGGAAGCTCATCAGCATGAAAGATACGAAGAAATTGTACCTACCAGTTTGGATTGAAATGGTGAGTTAATTGACAACGTACTTTTTCTGTATCCTCTAAATTTGTGATATCTTGACGGTCAAAAATATGTAACTCATGATTTCTCTTTACAGTTATAGCTTATAGATCAGTAATTCCAGAAAAATATTTGCAGTCACTATCTTATTGAATAGAGTACTTGGAATCTCTAGAGTGGGTTCTTCTCGAATTTTTTTTGTTTCATATTAAACCATTAGTGGGAACTTAATCAATAATTGTCTGTGATTGAACTTCATTAAGATATGTGATGGTGAAATTCGATCAGCTTTTTCTGAAAATAATACATTCTGAAATTGTCAAATCTGCGTTGAGTCAGCCTTAAAGGAAAATTCTGAGTTTGCCGGAATCTTATGAAGCAGTTTTTCCAGATCTAGTTTTGAAATATGAGAAATCGGAAGTAAATCTAAGATATTGTCAAGTTGTCCTATTTGTTACAATAGGTTCAGAGTTCTACGTCATCGTCATTCTGAAAGAAATAAATTTTTTCATTTCAATTTGAATTGAAATTATGGCTTTATTGTCAAGTATGTCGAATAAGTCGATAAATATTTCATGGCACGTAATTCCTGAGTATTTCCCTCGGGACATCCAGGAAATGAATTTTCACAACACTTCATTCAACCTGAGGTCTAGTTCAAAATTAATTTTCTTTCAGTAGATTGCGATACCGCATCCCGTTCATCATACTGATGTACCGCTGCTCAAAGCGTCGCATTCTTAGAATTTTCTAAATGAATCAAATTCGACGTGGCTAAAACAATTCCTGTGTTCCGGCTGCTCAACAAAATGATGAAACGTTGGATAAGCAGAAGGCTAGAAGGGCCTCAGCGATCGCGTCAACAACACCTTTTACCAGGTTGAAAAGTTTAATTTCGGAGTCACTTTTTAGAATTCTTGAATTTAAATTCAGTCCGGCTGTCAACATAAACTTGCAGAAGGAAAAAATGTGGCACATTTTCAACTTATTTCTGCAAGTTTAATTAGAACGTCTCTCCCGCTTTTCTACTTAATTTCCTCAATTTGAATTGAGTTTCATTTTGAATTTTAGAATTCTATGAAAAAGCACAACGCGTATCAAACGGACTGGTGATTTCCCCTCAGTTTGATATGAAAAGCGATTTCTAATTCTGATTCAAAACTTGGGATAATGGACTCATCAAACGGAGAACGTAAATTCGTTTTGAAAATGTTTCGCTGGTAATATCTCTAGAAAGTTTATACGGCTTACACTTCGATTTTGAATATTCCCCTTGTTAACCTTAAAGTCAGTAACACAATTGGATGATAATTGTTGGGAAAAAATAACCTCTACTGCCTCTATTCAGTACCCAACAACAAAAGTGGAATGCACTGATATAATTTATTAAATGTTCGGTAGAATTAATTTGACATTTTATCGATGTTCTTCGATTTTAACAGTGTTCTTCGACATTTGTGTTGTAGATATATAAATAATTTTTTGTCAATACCTCAAGGAAGAGTTATTATTTCAACTGCTTATTCGGTACATTTTTCATCTGTTGTTCGAACGAATCGTAAATTCGTCGCCGTTTTTTTGTGCTGGTGTTCGATGTGCACAAACAATTAATCGTTGGGAACATCTCATGCAAAATCGTTCCATCGCAGATGAAGAAAGAAGTGACCAGCTTCGTATCGTTTGTTCAACAGAAGAAATTGCTACTGTAAGCGACGACTCATAAAATGGGACATTAGCACACATTTTTTTGCAACCCATTCTGCTCGAATATTTCAAAAAGTTTCCGCACAAAGTGCAAACTGTTTTTGAATTGTCGCCTACTAACCGTCTGAAAATTTGAAATTATTGTTTTTAAATTTTATAAAAACTCATAATGAAATGAAGTTCATTTCCACGTGAGTACGTATGTAAGTAGACACAATTTGCATTTCTGGGATCCAGAAAATTCATGTTGAATGAGTGAAAACAAACCCATAATCTTCGAGATTGAGAAAATTCAATTTCTAAAGCTCCATATTTTGAGCAAGTGAACTAGAGTTTTGGAGATTTGAACTGACCGTCTATATCATCAGATTCAAATGCACCAAACTACTTCGTCAAGACTGAAAAATTTTCTTTCAGAAGATTAGGGGTCATGATCTTACAACCTTGCAAGCTTTGAGATTGAAATACGAATTGAAAACCTTTTTTTTTGCTAGCAAAATTCCGAAAATGTCTCCATCACAGCAATCTATTCATTGAAGTTAATAATGCCAATATCATTTCATTTGATCAACATTTTCTGAAAATATGAATATTCAACGCTACTTAGGTATATTGGTAAAATTTCTGACTCAATATTAACAATAAAATGAATGAAATGAGATTTTATTGAATTTGAACCCATACAATCAGGGAATAAAATTGTTATTCTGAGGTGGCAAAAAAGTTTGGTTCTGTCGCTTGTTTTAAAATACTCCCATAATTCATACCTTGAATGTTGACAAATTATCTACACCACATTCTAGCTGTGCTTCTCTTCCCACAGGAACAGTGATATTCAATATAGGGCCGGTAAACTTGGGGATTTCTGCAAAGAAAAAAAAATTGTTTAAATGTCCATGAAATTAAAAATTATATTTTCAATATATTCAAAATATTATTTCATGATAAATTGCTATTTCATTACAATTAGATGTATTCATGTAAGTATTATATTGCCTGCATTCATTAGAAGTGTTGCCTAACTAAATATGGACTGATGATTCATAATAGTGATGAAAGAATTGTATCCTATTATCAAACAACAAGATCGATGAATTTTTCGAAACGCTCTTAATATTCACTCTCGATAGTGATTGGTTCGTTCTCGGTGACAACATTTGTGTAGACAGCTCCCTGAGAGTTTTATTTGAAATATTTCGATATTTGGATTAAGAGTCTCAGTATTTACTGTATATATATATATATATATATATATATATATATATATATATATATATATATATATATATATATATAAACTCTAGCTGCAACCACCTCATTACTGCGAATAGGAATACCATGTTGATATACCGAGCTGATCCGGAATATATACGAACATGACACACCAACCATCAAAATAGGCGAATACTCGGAAAAATTGCTCGAAATGGAAAAAAGAGGCCACATAGTTTGAACAAGAGATGAGTTTTGCTGTGGGTGGTGATTGGGAGCCCAGAGACATGGTAAGACCAAGAAAGCACCCTCACGATCGGACGAATAAGGAGCTTATTGATTGGCTGGGCGATGAGACTGCCGATAGGAAATCTTGGCAAAGAAAGGGGAGACCTTCGTTCTGCAGTGGACGGACAGAGGTTGTGATGATGATGATATATATATATATATATATATATATATATATATATATATATATATATATATATATACATATATATAATAATAATAATTTTTTTATTCATCCCATTGATTAAAGTGCAATGTTACAAATTTAAATTAAATCAAAACAAAACAACACTTTTAACATGAGCTTCGTCCTAAATATTACATGGTAATCCAGAATAGTGTTACACAAAAAAAATACAATTTATAAATTTAATAAATTCCAACTGTATCAAGAAGGAATAGATCAGCTTCTTATATAGATTTAAATTTCTAGTTGATTTAATATGTCTTGGTAGTTTATTAAATATGGTTATTGCAGAATAGTAGGAGCCTTTCTCATAAGCTGTGAGTCTATGTTTTGGTACTTCATAATTGCAACTATGTTTGCATGTTGTTGGGAAATTGAACAGACAAGTGTTTTTAGAACATTATGATCTCAAAAATATAAACTCCTGTAACTGTTAGAATGTTACTATTTCTGAAGAGTCCCCTACAGGACTCAGTGTTATTCAAACCCAACATAATCCTGAGAGTTCTTTTTTTATTATAAAAAGGTCCTCCACTAAGGGGCTACGATCCCAAAAAATAATTCCAAACTTTAAATGAAAACTTGCATGATTAGACTCTTAGAACTGCTTTACTGACATATGGTTTTAACACTCTTATAGAAAACATCACATTGCACAGTCTCTTACTTAATTGCTCAATCTGCTCGCCCTATCCCAGATTATTGTCCAGATGTAAACCCAGAAATTCGGTGGAAACAACAGTTCCAACAATTTTATCATCTACAAGAATTTCCTTTGGTGTACTCATATTAGATCTCACTGTTTTGAAAAATACACTATTAGTTTTTTCTCTATTCAGAACTAGTTTTTTTTTTAATAACCAATTTTTCAATTTTTAATTCTTGTAAATTTTTCAACAATTTACAAGAATTAGGTGATAAAATTAATAGTGACCTTGATAATTTGCATTTATGGTTGTGTGATAACAGTCTTTCATTGAATACTGATAAATCTAAATATATTATTGTCGCAAACTAGATTAGAGTATGAAATACAAATCAATGTTAATAATGTACTATTGGAACAAGTCAGTGAAATTAAGTAGATTAGTTAGTAGGTGTCATTATAGATGAAAATTTGAGCTTCAAAAATCATTTTAGATATGTTATGAGTAAAATTTCGAGAAAAGTAAATTTTTTATCAAGGATAAGTAATTATGTTAGTGTCTTTTCAAAGTATTTATTGTACAAATCCATAATATTGCCACATATAAACTTTTGTTCAACAGTATTATACACCTTGCCTCAAAATGATATTCAAAACTTGCAGAAACTCCAAAATAGAGCATTTAGGATTATATTGAAGTGCAATAGGTACACACCTGTATCACTTATGTTAGAAACACTAAGTTGTTTAAATATTAGGCAGCACATAGTATTTAAAATTCTAGACCTTGTTCATAAAATAAAATATGGCAAGGTTTCTATATATATCTTCGATCGTGTAAAATACGTTGAAGATGTACATGGTTACCAAACAAGGTCTAGCAAACAAAATGATTTCTATATTGATAAGTGTAATACATCTAAATGCCTAAATAATTTAATGGCGAAAGGAATGATTTTATTTAATGGTCTAGATCCCAACTTAAAATTATGTGAGAATTATTATGAGTTTAAAAAATTATTGTATAATTTTGTAAAAAATAATATATAAAGTTGGAATATGTTATCTGATGTTGCATATATAATTTCTATTTTGTAAAGTGTATTAGCCGTGCTCAATAAAGTTAATTATTATTATTATTCATCTATAGTTTTCTTATGACTAATCAACAGATCTTCAATATCTTTTGACCTTATGATCAAGTTTATGTTGTCCGCGAAGTTTACTAATGACCCTGAGTGGACTGTTGATATATATATATATATATATATATATATATATATATATATATATATATATATATATATATATATATATATATATATATATATATATATATATATATATATATATATATGTATATATATATATATATATATATATATATTATATATATATATATATATATATATATATACATATATATATATATATATATGTATATATATATATATATATATATATATATATATATATATATAGAAGAAATATTTATATGTAAATTTGGAATCGAAATTACACCGCAAAAGTTTTCAACCTCGACTGGGATACGAACCCAGGTCTCTCAGGTTTACGCCCTGTTGCTCTACCAACTAAGCTACCGAGGTCTACTACTTCGCGATGCAATTCCGACTTTATCTAATTACTCTTTTATATATATATATATATATATATATATATATATATATATATATATATATATATATATATATAGTAAATACTGAGACTGTTAATCGGAATATCGAAATATTTCAAATTAAACTCTCAGGGAGCTGTTTACACAAACGTTGTTAGACAGCTACCTGAGAGTTTTATTTGAAATATTTCGATATTCCCATTAAGAGTCTCAGTATTTACTAGTATTGAATGATCTCTGAATCTTGAAACTATATATACATATACATATATATATATATATATATATATATATATATATATATATATATATATATATATATATATATATATATGAAATGGTATTATCCTGTGTGAGTTCATTTTCATAATGAGGGTTAAATTTAACACAATTCTCACCACTCCAAAATTTGGTTTAATTAGCTACCGGTTTCGCGAAGTATTATTCGCATCATCAGGCTTCAGAGGGAGTAGACCACATTGGTCAAGTATGAGGACATGTCAATTCCAACATTTATATATACATATATATATATACATATATATATATATATATATATATATATATATATATATATATATATATATATATATATATATATATATAAATGTAATTGTTTGGGTTATAGGCAAATGAAAGGCCACTATGAATAGGTTTTATTCAATTTGGATGCCTGGTCTATATTTTGATTGTGATTACAATCATCATCAGGACTCTGAAAAATATTTACATACAATTATACTTGTAAAAAAATTGTGTTTAACAACTTACGGCAAACTAAGAATAAAAGGTATGGCCAACAACCATCCAACAGGAATATGTTCTTTAAAAATAATAATAATAATAGACAGTAAATATTAAGCAGAATTTAAAACAATTCAAAACAATAATCAGTAGAAATTAAAATTTAAAATTATAGATATAAAAATGTTCCCATATGCTAACCAAAAATAACGATTTGTAAACAATCGAATAGAATTGACAGGGAGCACAGAGAACATTGACACCGAAAAACGAACACAGAGGTGAAAGAATAGAATACCGTAGTCACAAATGTCATGTCTCATACGTAACACATAAAAGTCCAACAAGGTTGGAGAATGTCTCCGAAGGTTACTTAAAATGATGTGAAAGTAAGTAACTGTAAATGCAGCTAAGTCTGGAAACGTCCGTCTTCTTATTAATGCTGTTAGGATTACTATTGATGTGGACCATTTCAAGAAAGACCCTTTTGTGGTAATTAGCAGCCACATCCAGTTATCTCCACACTATCAAAGTCAAAGCGATGTCCCTGTTGTGAGGAATGTAGTGCTAAGGCACATCTATCAGGGCGAAGTCTAACATCACTCTTGTGAAGAGTTATTCTTCTTTTGATGGTTTGAGAAGTTTGGCCCATATAGACTCCTTCACATTCTAAGATGGAGCACTGTAAATGCAGTCTGATGTTAACGAAGGTGGTATTTTATCTTTAAGTCTTGTGAAAACCATTTTGCCCGTGATGAAATTGTATTTGGCAACTTTAAGCTCATCTATTTCACCGAAGATATGGCACAGTTTTGCTGTTAGTGAGGTGAAATAAGGCAAAGATCTGTATCTGGCTAATGGAGCTTGTGTGTCTGTGTTAGGATCTATATTCAAGTCTGCTGAGGTGAGAGACGGTGGTCTGGTGACTGTATTACATAGATACTTTTTAACAAGTGTTTTTGGATAACCATTGTCAAATGCACATATATATATATATATATATATATATATATATATATATATATATATATATATATATATATATATATATATATATATATATATATATATATATAATATGTATATTTCTCATTGTTGCAATCGAGTATATAGACGAAATATGAAAGTTTGTTTATTCAAGCCATACATGAGGATCTTGCAGCGTTGTTAAATTCTGCACTCGCACAATGCGAAAGTGCAAATATTGTCATGGGATGTGGTTAACATTTCCAGGAGAAACGCAAACATTTCGGGATATTTATGTATTTATGCAAAATGATTATTCAACCGGACAATAGCAAAAGCATTTACACTACCTGTATTTAATCTTTATCTAGAATATTTCGAATATTACAATGAAAATATTACAGTTCATCGCGTTCAGATAGTCAGAGTAAGTTGAATTTGAAACATAATTACTCTAAATATGCGAAGATGTATCTGCATAATGAATGCTTCATTAACATTATTAATTATGGGATATACATATAGAATATCAATTTTGAAATTAATGAGGTTGTTACCTGACCAGAATGATTCCCAATAATTTTGGAAAAACACGTGTTTGGCTTCTCTTATATGTATATATCTGTATATATATATATATATATATATATATATATATATATATATATATATATATATATATATATATATTAATGAGATTGAATTCTCGCTTAACTCTTGGTGAAACATAATTGAATATTAAAATAAATTAAACTCTTGGCTTAATGTTTCACGATTTATTTAATTTATATATATATATATATATATATATATATATATATATATATATATATATATATATATATATATATATATATATATATATATATATATATATATAATGGTATTATCCCTGTGTGAGTTCATTTTTATAATGAGGGTTAAATGAAACACAATTCTCACAACTCCAAAATTTGGTTTAATTAGCTACCGGTTTCGCGAAGTATTATTCGCATCATCAGGCTTCAGAGGGAGTAGACCACATTGGTCAAGTATGAGGACATGTCAATTACACGTATGTTGTTGAATAACAATGGACTAGTACAAATACTAAATACATTTTCTAAATGAATAACTATATTATTGACTCAATAAATTTTCTAAATAAATAACTATAAATTTTCACTGTAGACTTCTCAAATTCACATGTCAGACATGATGGAAATTGAATGACAAGCGTAGTCATTCGTAGTTGAAAATTGAGAATTGAAATTACATTTCAAAAGTTTTGATCTCGACTGGGATTCGAACCCCAGGTTCTTTGGGTTTACGCCCCACTGCTTTTGACCGCTAAGCTACCGAGGTCTACACTTTGAGATGCAACTTCAATTCATATCTAACAACTCATTTATTCGTCAAGCTTGTTATTTGACGCTCAGATTGTCGTCTTTGATACCTGCAGGCGAAAGTGAGTGACACCTACCCATCCTCCCAGATGTATTTATTTTATCCGTAAGGAACAATGATAATTATAGAACAGTAATTTAATCGTGTTAACCAATCACGTGCGGACATGAATAATTGTATTAATATTTTACAGTGAAAATTGAGAATTGAAATTACATTTCAAAAGTTTTGAACTCGACTGGGATTCGAACTGGAATCTTTTTCGCCTCCTAAAAACGCTTCATCCTCTCTGAATGCTCGTTCTTCCGTTCATCTGCTGATGTTATTCCAGAATAGTAATTTGATTTTTGCTCAAATTTCACATATGCGATTTTATAACGACACTCAGTGCGATCTTTGATATTTTTTATAGTGATCTGTTGTAGATCTCTTGGACCTATTTTAGCAAATCTGTTCCGCATTTACTATAACTATATCGAATAGTTTCCTCGGTATTCTGGACTGTTTCATTCTATAGACATGTGCATATAGCTTTGCTCGTTGTTTTCTGATTTTTTCTGTTATCGTATTTGTCTTTTGATAAAGTTCATTGAACTTTTCACCCGAATGCCGTTTCTATTGATTGGCCTGTAAATCTTTTTTCCGTTCTTGTTTTTCTATCTCTGTAATTCTCGAATGACCGTCGATAACCATTGTTTCAGCTGTGAAGATTGCTACTGGAAGAATCGTTGGGTTATAATGCCTTAATTTGGCACCCCACGAAATGCACTTTTTGTTATAGTACGCACATATTAGCTTGTAGGCCTTTTGGAACTTGGTAAATCTCTGTTCATTAGCGATTCGGTTTCACTCTGAGGACTGTATAACATCTCCGTGGTATTTAGAATGGCCTACTTGAAGAATTTTACCATGTTTCGTGATAAAAAGAGATAAGAATAACTATAATTCTTATTTTTTTCTCAAGAAGGCACAAAAGATGAATTTCTGGGTAAAAGACCGGGTCTCAATCTTTATTAACGTATGTGAAGGATGGATGACATAACATGCACATTATTGAGCAGAGCAAATTGAAGGATATTAACGCACCAATAATTTATTATATGTATTTATATCAGTCTTCCTCATTAGGTCTCATTATGCAAGTCATGTAATTGTATTTTAACTCTAGTATTATCTCGCACTTTTTCATAATTTTCTGTCATTGGATATTATACATTTTGAAAATTATCATTAATTATTAAACTAATAATAGTTCAATAATTGATGATCAAACTTGTCATCATTATTATTATTATTGGACACTCTGAATTCTGCCCATCGTACAAATTTTCAATAGCCTAGAAGCATTTCTCTGTCCATATTTCAAGTACACCGTTCTTGCTCGTTTTCTTCAATACAAACACTATATTTCTCATAAATGACCCGGAGGTTTTGCTTATCTCTTGGTGAAACATTATGTTAAAAAAAGTAGAGTATACAATATTACTTGAATATTATATACTCTTGATAATGGGTTAACCACCCAGAACATATGTAGAGTTTTTAATATATTCAGTGAAACTTAAGTCAAGTGTGTTAATTTTTAATTTTATAGATTATATTCCTCAACAAATTTTGAACAAAACTTCCTAAAGAATGAATTCCACTTCATCAATTTAAGGAAGGAGCTTTGTCAGTCTATGCAGTTAACGTACTCTCTTAGTAATTTCTGAAATGACATTTATGTGAAAGACCACAAGACCTTTTAGGTATAAAGAACATTGTCATTTTCGTGCTACATTAAATTTATTCCTTTGAAAGCGAATGAAGCGTTCGGTTATACTATATCCGAGGGGTTCACCAAATGTCAATACTAATCTGAACTTTATTCTATTAAATATGTCTAGATGGAGACAAAAAAGTTGAGTTCCATTATGAATCGTATATAAAAAATCAAGAACACACACACATATATATATATATATATATATATATATATATATATATATATATATATATATATATATATATATATATATATATATATATATATATATATATATATATATATATATATATATATATATATATATATATATATATATATATATATATATATATATGTTTATATATATATTTTAATATCTATCTGATTCGTGAACTATTTGATTTATATAGTAACAATTCGATTCTTGGGTTTTTTTGTTCAATTACAGAATGATGTTAAATTTCTTCTAATTACGCTTCGGTTATTATTTTAACCTTCATCAAATTGATTCACCAAAACATCCAAGAATCGAATTTTCAGAATAAACATATATATATATATATATATATATATATATATATATATATATATATATATATATATATATATTTATACAGATATCAAAAACTTATTTGTTATTTATGTGAATCCTAAAAATTTGTACATCGTAATCGTTCTTTCTGAAGTTTTTTTGAGGTAAAAATCCATTTGTAAGGGGACATTCTAACAATTTAGTATACATGAGTCTTGTTGTTTTTCCAATGAGGTGTGAAAATAATATCCTAAAAACTAAATATCATCTGAATAATTGAAAAAAACTCGATTGATTTAAATTTATACCATATGTTACCTTCACATTTCAAAGACGTCAATTTTAATGAATTCGACGTAACCAAAAAAAAATATCTCCCGATATTTTGCAGCTATTATGTCAAGATATATTCTGAGAAGCTCAAGGCAAAGTCTTCAATGTGAACACGCTCACCACATTTTTATGAACTTATGTGTTATTTTTGTGCAATTGAAATATTTCTTCAAGTCTTATTATGAATGATTTATTTGTTTTTACTGAGTTTATATTCATTGATTTTCACTAATTTGTTATGAGCGAAAATACCCCCTCCCCTGAATATATCTGTCCTCCTTAGGATCAGGTGTATCTTTATTATTTTCCGCTAATCCATAATTTCTGTTATTTCATGTTGAGTTCATTTCTGGAACAGTGATTCGTCAAACTCCTACCATAATGTCCTGTACACTGAAGATTATTCATACCCATGCCAGTCAATTTGGGGTATTTCCAGTTGTTACTTAGAAGTTTGCGCTTTGCGTATACAAAATATTATTTTTGAGTATTCATGAATTTTCTGCGATAGCTCGATGAATCTCATTTCAACTTCGAAGATTTGATGTATTGAACGAACTTTATAAACGAATGATATCTATGGTTTCATTCGCTTAATCTGGGTAAGTCTTGTAGTTGAAAAATGTGTACGTAAAGATATGCAAACTTTTTATCGCAGTCGTTAAGGGATAGCCAAGAGAGAAGTCCAGAACACAGCTAGTATCAAATGATGTTTTTATATGTCTTCAGGGAGCAAGGGTCGAGTGATAAACTAACGCAAGGGAGATTTGGGTTCGAAAACTAGGTAAGCAATGGGTGTTGTTTTTGATATGGAATAAGTAGTGTACTGTAATCCCTTAACGATCATCTCAGCTGACCTCAGACTGAAGTCCTACTGAGCCAAGAAAAACAATATTTTGTGCATCAGATATAATATAATTCAACACATACACCACATTCCCACACAGTACTCTTCGAAACATATATTCCAGCATATTGAATCATCAAGAAAAGTTTGACCCAATAGTATTATCAACCTCTGAATAATAGGTTAGTGAATTGAATTAAATTGCAGTGCATCTTCATTTTATTTATCTTTAGCTGACCCGGAGAACATCGTAACTCACAAAAATCAACAGCCAATGAGTTCAACGATACCTAAATCAACTTAAATCATGATTTCAATTACCGCGGATAGATTAATGCAATCTAAAAATCACAGCATTGGTATGAACGACAACCTTTTATTTTGAATATTCAGATATAATTCGAAGAAGAAAAAATTACTGCTCCCATCCTGTCACGACTGTCAATGATGACTCATCACTCCAATTTTATCTCCAGTCGAAACACTCTTTCATCTACGAAGCCCAGCGGTTTCCTCAGAAAATGCATGCATATACTTCAACGCTCTATATCAGAGCTTCGTTTAATATGTAGGCCTATATAGGTTTAGTAGAACGCAGGTCCATATAATTTAATTTATAGTCTGATAGAATATATAGGTCCATATGATTTCATATATAGAGTTTTATTATGAAGCTCCGTAAAACTTCAGCCAATGCTACTCAATAGAGGAAGAATAGATAGATGTAGATAGTTTAACTTGATTTTTCAAATTGCCACAACTTTTTCACTCATATTTTCTCACTTATCTTCCATATAGAGACATCGTTCCGTTACATCTTCATTATATGGGTAGATGAATTTACAGGTCGTGAAGGTAGCTTGTCATTTAAATGCCACTAATGAAAATAAATTAATCTTTTTATAAATTCACTCTACACTATGTAGAAAACTACAAATTATCTTGCTAGTGCTCCACAGAAAGTGATTGAAATCTGAATGCATCCATATTTCGATTTTGTTCGTTATTAGCAAAATAAACTGTTTGCAGTTTATAGAGTCTGCTTATTATAATCTGCTGAAACAGTCAACATTCTGAAATCGCAAGTGGCAATTTCCAAGGACAATCTAAAATTTTTCGTAAAAAAATTTGTAGAATAGAAAAAGAAATAAAGAGAAATCCAAGAAAAGAAGTGATTCACAAATAAAGGAATCAGTGCCTAACGAATTGAAAATAAAATGAAAAATCATAGAATTTATATAGCAGAGATGAAAAATCATAGAATCAATGAAAAACCATAGAATTTATATAGCAGAGATGATGTAAATCGTCTCTGTGGCTTAATAGAGAAAATTACGGAACATTACTAGAAGATCTGGTTATGAATCTCGGGTAAAACATAAACTTTTCTTTATGTAAATGAGTTTCAAAAGCTGAATATCAAATGGGTAATGTCCAAGGATGAGGAACGCAGGAAATTTATAAACAAAGCAAATGATTTCCAATTTTAACTCTGAAAAACGGTTATATTTACAGCAATGAAAAGCTTCATTTCCAAAGGGTGCTTCTTCGACAATCTCAATCTTTCTTATAAGAGCGATACTTGGTTTGCTGTTTTCTAAAGCAGAGATGAAATTCATTTCAACATAATTATAATTTCAGAAGGTGTTTTCACAATCTAATATTTATCATGAACTCGTTGAGAAACTTGAATAATTCCCTCGTATTCGCTCTGTCACTTTGTGCTTATGCCTCTTCATTTCTTCCCTCTATATTATTCAAATTTATTTTATCTGTTAGGGGGATGAAGCTCATTCAACCTGTACACGTAACATAACTGAACCGAGGTGTGCCGATATAGGAGACCAGTATACTCTGAACCTTTCTTAATAAATAACTCAGACGGATTAGATGCTCAGCTCTCAGATCATGTGTTCGTTGATCGTTATTGGTGCAACGAATTCATCAATTTATAGATGAATCTTTTCGATTTATCTTAAAGTTCATACAAAATAGTTACAAATTTTCGATACATATTTATCTCATATATCTATAAGTTGTTTGAAGTATGATCAATATTGCAGGTTCGGAATTTCGAGAATACTCATCTGTGAAACTCCTGCGATTGTTTTCTCGAATACAATACAATCTACGTTTCAATAATTGAAATAAATGCAATACTGATTTGAATAAAACGAATTGAAGCCCATCAGTATGCGAAAATCTTGTACAGCCCTAAATGAGTTCAAAATAACTGAAAAACACGATTATAATTACAATAAGAAAAGGCGTTTGACTTTTGAAAGAAGATGTGGAGAAATTTCAGAAAAAATAGAACCAATAAACCTTCAAAAATAACATTTATAGAATAACACAAAACAATCATCAAACAACATATCTCAAAACTCATTCTTTCCGGATCTATCATCAATTATATACGTATGTATTAACCCGAAATGAATATTAAAATATGAATTTTCTGGATGAATATAATGAAACTCATCTTGAAGTTCATTTGAGTTGAAAATCAACTCAAAGAATACTATTACACTCATTCGAATCATCTGGTTTACCGTTTTAAGAAGTTTCCTCATGGTGAAGAGGACTTATCAACTTCCGAAATGAATGCAGGGCCAGAAAAATTTGTCTAAATACGAAAGAGGCAAAAAAGCCAAATTATTTGCCAAAATCAATTGCAAAAATTGCAATCGATATATTTTAGTAATTGATGAAATTCGATTATTCAATAACTTTGACAGAGTTGCAATTCGCAATGAAACGTCAACTAAAATGATTTTTTCAATCGAAACAGCCGGTTAATGCTAAAAATATTTTTATATGAATATATATATATATATATATATATATATATATTCAATATTTTTTGCAATAACAAGTATTTTCAATGTTAAAAACTTAATTTTTGTTGACCTTTCTTTGTATATCACAACATTGTCAAAACTAATATATAATTATCATTATATAAAATGTATAATTACAATTAGTTATGATAAAATTGTGATATACAACGAAACGTCGACAAAAATGAAATTTTTAACATTGAAAATAGCCTGTTATTGCTGAAAATATCGAAATTTCTTTTTTGAAAAATAACTATCTCAAAAAGGCAATGAATTAATTTTGAAAAAAAAATATGTATATATATATATATATATATGATGAAAACATATTGTCTAAATAGATAATTCATGAAACTAAGTAGTGTTTTGATTTTTACTAGAATTCAGTTGAACATAGCAATATTGATTAGCCAACACAGCGTTATTATACGTTATATAATGATTATATTAAGTTATTATTCAATTGTATATTAAGATATTATAAGTTATTTATTAATTAAATTAAGTTGTGATATACAACGAAACGTCAACAAAAATGAAGTTTTTAACATTGAAAATAGCCTAATATTTCTAAAAACACAAAAAATAATATATCATCATCATCTTCAGCCTCTGTTCGTCCACTGCAGAACGATGGCCTCCCCTGTCTTCGCAAAGATTACCTATCGGCAGTCTCTCTCTTCCAGGCAATGCCCAGCCAATCTACAAGCTCCTTATCCCATCGATCGTGAGGGCGCATTCTTGGCCTAACCCTCTGTTTTTGGGCTCCCAATCACCAACCACAGCTGGCCAACGCTCATCTCTTGTTCGTGCTAGATGGTGTGCTGCTTTCCACTTTGACCTTATAACACACTCCACAACATCCCTCACCTTTGTTTGATCTCTTATCCAGCTGCAGCGCATTCTATCTCGTATGGCTAGGTCCATCATGTATCTTTCTATACTCCGCTGGGTTGTTCGAATCCTCTGGATGTGAGCAGATTTCAGGTTCCAAGTTTCGCTGGCGCAGGTAATCGCTGGTAATTCGCATTGGTTAGGGATTTTACTCTTTAATGATAGTGGCATATCTGACTTGAAGATGTGTTTCATTCGGCCAACTGTACCCCAAGCTGTTCTGGTTCTTTGCATCATCTCCTGTTTCATATCCCCGTCTACCGTGACAATCTGTCCCAGATATGTGTAAGACGCTGCTGTTTCTAATGGGGATCAGTCCACCTTCATTTGGTGCAGAAAGCGTTCAGTATCATCTTTGTTTTTGCGGTGTTCATTGGTGCAATCTTGAAGATCAATAGCATCGTGGGAGAACAGGACTATATCGTCAGTGAACCTCAAGTGGTTAGGGTAGCGGCCATTCATTTCTCACTCTAGTCTAGCTTCTGGAATATACACTCCAAAGCAGCCTAGAACAGTTTTGGGAAAAACGGGTCTCCCTGTCTAACGCCTCTAATTATTGGCAATTTTTTATTGGAAAGTATTCGTCTATTTTGATGGTTGCTGTGGCATGTTCTTATATATTCTGGATCAGCTTGAAGTTCTAAGCAGGTCAATAAATGCCATATATAAAGGAATTGAATATTCGTTGCATCTTGATATCACTTCGCGGATAGTAAAAATGTGATCTTTAATTTCGATGTTTTTAGCAATAACATGCTTATTTTGATGCGAAGAACTTTATTTTCGTTGACGTTTCGATGTAAATCAGAACCTCATCAAAATTCTGTTGAAAGAAAGGTTTGGAAAAATTTAATTTTTTTGAAAACAGTTCGGACAAAGTTGAGAATTACAACGAAAATGAAGTTTTTGTCATCAGAATAAGCCTGTTGTTGCTGAATATATTGATTATATATATATATATATATATATATATATATATATATATATATATATATATATATATATATATATATATATATATATATATATATATATATATATATATATATATATATATATATATATATATATGTGTGTGTGTGTGTGTATATATATATATATATATATATATATATATATATATATATATTTTTTGAAAGTTTTTAGCATTGACAGGCTTTTTAATATGGAAAAGTTTATTTCTGTTGACGTTTCGTTGTTATATTACAACTTTGTCAAAACTAATTAGTTTTTAAACTAATAAAAACTTTAAACTTTAAACTTTAAACCGAAACGTCAACAGAAATAAACTTTTTCATATTAAAAAAGCCTGTTAATGCTAAAAACTTTCAAAATAAATACCTCAAACAGGCAATAAATCAATTTCAAGAAATATATATATATATACGAGTATGTGAATGTATATATATATTCATATATTTCATTCACATCCTCGTACATATCTCATTATTCTGTATAAAGTAAGGATGCAATGATATTGCATTGTTTGATAAAAAATATTGTTTCAGTGAAAAGTTTTCATGAAGTGTTCTGGACAAATTGGCTGTTTATTCATGTATTCATGCGTGAAAATAACAACCTGACGACTATTTCTACGATATATCAACAATTTTCTCATTAATCCAGTGTCGAGTTTCGAAAGCAATTTGTTTCAGTCAACCTGAATGTTAATTCCCTTTGTTCGCGAGTTTCTCGAGAATTTCCTGCAGGTTTTTCATCGCATTAAGTGTTCGGTGTTTAAATTATATCAATTAATTAAATCAGAAGCGTTACTTTGTTCGTGTAAAAGAGACCGACTTTGCTCGCATTTATAATCAACAATTGGAATATTTTTATAAAACGGTTACAAATTCTAAGAGAAGTAAACCATTAGGGTAATGAATAAGACAAAAGGGCCATATTATTTGAAGGCTTACAGCATATTGAAAATTTGAACGGATTTAGCAGTACAGACTGGACAACAGGTAGATAAACTAAATTGTGAATTGATCCTCATAATTAACACATATTATTGATATAAAGAAGGTATGCAATATATATAATTATATTACCGGAATTGGTATTAAAAATTCGGTAAATTGTTGTTCAAAGTGGAATAAAATTTGTTGCACCAGGAGTATTTATTAACATTTTTTTTTGAGCTTATAGCAGAGGAACTGAAACATTTGCACTTGAAAGACTTTGAACCTGAACTGTGAATCGTTGGAGAGAGAGTTTGAAATGATTTGGAATTGTTTGACACAATGAAAAATTCAGAAGAAAGAGGATTTGATGAAATTCCAGTCTCAATGTTAAGCATGTATAGAGACGAAAACTATATCTTGTTTGGTTTACAAGATAGCTGTCAGTATATTGAAGCCAATCAAAGAATATCAAACTGTTTTGAAGCTTTTACAACTGTCAGATAGGTAGTAAAAGAGGATTTTTTTTCTAAGAATAGAAACTACAATATAAATTATACGAGTAGCTGTATATTGGTCTGCTCTTATAGTGTTATATATCTCCTTTCAAATGAGAGGTAATAATAAAATCTTGTCTAAAAATCACTGAATGAAAAATTCCTTATTCGACTAGTTTTGTAAATGCCGAAAACAAGCTCATCATTCTCATTAATATTTTGTAATGTGTTTTAAATATATTGTGTTTATTATGTAAAAATGTGTTTTTAATTTAACAAACCACCTTTTCAATAACGAAGGGGTACGCAGAAATTTAATACTTCACTAAAGGGTACAGTCTTTGAAATAATTGAGAACCCCTGGTCTATGGTGTTGCCGGCTCTGCGACATACAAAATTTCGGAAACAATAGAAATTCAAATCAATTTAATGTGTTATATGTGTCAATATTGTCTTGTTACATGTTATATGTCATTATTATCATAAATGTCAATAACGACAATTCAGAATGCGTTCAAGAATTACGAAAAACGAAAATTTCAATTCTAAATAATGATTTTATTGATCTAATTATCACGTGCAGATGCCCAAACAATGATTTGAGTAGGATAATATAAAATTCAATAAAATTATTCTTAAAACTTCGGAACTGGAAAACGTTGAATGTATATTTGTACAGTAATATATTCGCTTTCTCACCTCATTATTCGTAGAGAAATTTTTAATTATCCCACATTAGAGGAATCGAAGAGAGGCTCTTTCTGAGTTAGGCTTTTTGGGTGGGATTTTCGTAATAATAGACAATATGGCGGTGGATTGAGTTATATCTAAAAATTTCTAGCCGGCAGAAATTGAGATTGTGATAACTGAGTCTGAGTTCTTTGTAGACTTGCTGGTTGTGTTACAGTTCATTGTCGTGGCAACAGTCATGGCAATGACTTTTTTGATATTTCCCGAACTAGATGAGCACTGTAGATCAGTGGTTCCCAAAGTTGACTGGACTGCGACTCATCTGATATAAGTTTACAAACTCGGGACCCACCTCTAGAAAATTTAAGCGTTAGCAATATGAATAAAGGACTTTTGAAATAACAAACTATTCTAATACAATCTTTTATTACTTAATTATATAAATTTAATGGGAAGGATGACATTGTTCTCTATGTTTCGCCATTACAGTTTTGACATCAACTTTAACTTTAGTTACTTTTAATCGCAGTGAGTTTGATAAGTTCAATTTATTTCGATATTTAGTTTTAGTGTTCACCATATTCGAAAACCCAGCCTCACATAAGTATGAGGTAGTAGAGGGAAGGAGGACTTTCATAGCTTCATCAAACAGGCATGGATAACTAGCAGCAACCGAAAGCCAGAATTTCGTTAATTGCTTACGATTGAAACTATTTTTTGAAACGATTGAAACTATAGGCAGAGCCCACTCAATATTCGCTCGCGACCCACTAGTGGGTCGCGACCCATAGTTTGGGAAACCCTGCTCTAAATTATTGATAGTTGTTATTAATTGAAATTCTAGGCGCTCTCGTTTTCAGATTTCAGGTTATTTAGAATTTCTTTTACGATACTTCCCAACTCTTTTGTTGGGAAAAGCGAAGTATATGTCGTTAATATAACTACGAGTATTTCTGGATTTTTCATAATCTTCTGTAATTATTCCATAAAGCAAATATTTATTCTCTTGATTATAAGTAAACTCCAGAATATAGGTTTCTTTATTAAGCAATGAGCTATAAAAAATGATGACGAAAGGAACAATATTCACTTTCACATAATATTTGAAAAATATATTCTATAATATAATGTATCAGAGATTTTCTGAAAACTGAAATTCGCTCAATACTTCAAATACATTGGCAAATTTTTTGATACAATCAAATTCCTATTCAATGTAGATGTATACATTAAATATGTATTATACCTATTCACTCGAAAATCGTTACGATATCTAGTTTCGTTTATGAAATTCGTGAACAGAATGTAAATTTACTCTTGAATAATTAGTTAGCATATTTCTTCTGATCATTAATATATAGCTGAATGTCCTGAATATTGTTCTTTGATTAACACTCATTATTTGTGAAATTTATAACATGATTTTGAGTGGTGTTCGTTAACAATCACTCTATTTACAATACTCTCGTATCTCGACTTGAGATTTTTTCAATGAATCAATACAAATTTTGTTGCTGATTGAAAAGCTAGCAACGATATATAAAGTGAAAAAGAGATGGTCATTTAACCAATTACAAAGTTATATTCATACCCAATATACGTCTTATCTGGAAATAAAATGGATTCGCTAACATTCTGTTTGCCATATAATAGCCAGATATTATATTGCAAACCTTATAACCACTTATGAATCATTTCACGTATGATGTCTTCATTGATTTTGATTCCAATGTTTATCAAATTTTCATTTCGTAACTTATGTTCACTGCTTCGTACCATATATTTAAATTTCCTCGGAGTAATTTACAAATTGTCAAAAGATAACTATGCGAATAATTCAATCAAATCTTTCCGAACAAAACTTGGCATAATATCAATAATATAATCAATATAGAAATCAATAATTTCGTCTATAATATCATCTTGAAATTTTTTAAAAATTATACACAAAATTCATTATCTGAAAGCAAAAATGCAAAACAGTATGCACTATTGAAATTTTTATTGCAGCAATCCCATTCAAATACATAATCTATGATATACGTATTTTACTAATAATGGGGTTAATATCAGTCAAACGTAAACAAAATTGGCGAACACCTTCTACACAATATTGTAACAACTATGGCGAATATTTACACTATAGCTCATTGTTGCATCGGTTGATATTATTATATCCATTAATTATATCATAACGAAGGTATTATTCTGTAAATATTATTCGTATTTCTCAATATTTTGAATTCATTCTATGTTGAAAATTGATCAAAGCATGCCTATATAGTCTATTTGAAACGTGGTAAATACTGATCATCAGGCAATATTTCAATATTGAAACTACAATTTTTGTTGAATCATCTGGGAAATATTAATTCTGGACTGATGTATAAATTCATTGCTATTAATCCTATGGGATGTCGCCAAACGAATGGATTTTAAAAAATGATGTGAATGTTTTGGCTGGTGATTAATATTCTCTACATGGGATTTTCACTGAAACTGTCCAAATGAAAATCTCAATTTTGTTGCACTGATAACAAAATGTAGGAATCCAATTTTCACTTTATCAAAGGCTTTTTTATAAATTTCAATCAGACAAAAATGCTGAAAATTTCAAAAAACTCACGCAAAATTACGAATCTATGAAATTCTTTGGTATATGGATTTTTTGAGAATGAACATCAGACAAGAAAATGAAATGTTGTGTCAAAAAAGCCCGAGAGGCTTTCCGGATTTTTCCAAGGGTGTTTACCTGTTTTGACTTCTACTTTCACGAAGTGGAACGAAACAGCTGATCTGGGTCATATCATTTGAAACAGGAAATACCGATTTTTGCAGTTGTAATTGAAGGTAATATCGTAGACAGAAGGATCGACCGTAGGAGGGTGTATTGTCTGCCAAATATCACATCAGTGGAACACGCATTAGAAGCATTAGGTACACGATATACAGACGTTGATACACACGCCAATAAAGAGAGATGCATTGGAGATTGTAGTCGCAAACATCCATTTGTGAATATGTATCAGAAGAAGTTGTAGAAGAATAGAATTGATGAACTTCATGATATTTGTATTGCAAGTGAATTCGTGGTTTTCAGAGTGAAATATTTCAATTAGTTATAGTAAGTTTAATTCAGCACGGCTAATACACTTAACAAAAGAAGACAAGTTGAATATACTACATCAAAACAACATATTTCACCACAGATATTAGTTTTTACAGAATAATACGATAATCACTATCATTCTCACATAATTTTAGGTTCGGATCAAGACTATTAATAAAATCATTCATTCCGCATATAAATTATTCAGATATTTAGATGTACTGCACTTATCAATATGAAAATCATTTTGTTCCCTAGACCTTATTTGGTAACCATGTACGTCTTCAATGTATTTTACACTGTCAAAGATATACCTAGGAACCTTGCCATTTTTTATTTTATAAACAAAGTCAATAGTTTTATGTACTATATGCTACCTTATATTTAAACAGCTTAGTGTTTCTAACATAAATGATACAGGTTTGTATCAATTGTACTTCAATATAATTCTTGCAAATTTTGATTTTCATTTTGAGGCAAGATTTATAATACAGTTGAATAAAAGTTTATATGCGGTAATATTATCGACTTATACACCAAGTACCTACTTTGTGAAGACACTAACATAAATACTTATCCTTGCTAAAAAATTTACTTTTCTTGAAATTTAAACCATGATATATCTAAAATAATTTTTAAAACTGAAATTTTCATCGACAATAACACCAAAATACTTAACTTCACTGACTTGTTGCAATGGTACGTTATTAACTTTGATTCGTCTATCATACGTTAATCTAGATAATTTTGCTTTGTTTCGACCATAATATATTAAGATTCATCAGGGTTCAATGAAAGATTGTTACACACAACCATGTATGCAAACTATAAAGTTCACTATTAATTTCATTTGCTAATTCTTGTAAATACAACATCATTTCGTCAGCAAATATAGCAATTTCACAATTCTTTACATACTTAGTTACATCGTTTATATATAAATTAAACATTTGCAACCACAAAACTGTTCCTTGTGGAAGTCCGTAATCATAAACTATTGGTTTGGACACATAGTTTCCGGAAAGTGGAAAATTATTTTCCACTCATAATATCAAAAATAATCGTCCGGGTAGATAAACAATGATTTTCTTGATGAAGGCAAAGTTATATTGTTCACTAAGGACAATATGAAGCGTTGAAGATCATGAAGCAATTAGCGGAAACACAGTGAGACTTCTTCGCTAGGAGGTAACAATAATTAACTTAAAAGTCAATGTCTATTGTGAAAACTGAATTGTTACCATCAATAATAAATAGTATGGAATTAAAATTGCTCAGTGCACGCATTCATTGAATATTTATACCGAGTGTTTCGTGAATACATGTCAGAACATTGTTCATTTGGATATTATAAGAACATTTAAACTTATGATCAAGAACCGTTTTGGTTCGGAGATGCAGAATGAAAAACATTGGTGAAACCATGTTCAAGATTTGTTTTTATTGTAATAACGATGAACGGGTTTCTGCAAGTACACAAGAGGTATGTAAACATCGTTTTCTACATCAGGTCAAGAAGTATGTTTGGAGATTGAAATTGAAGGTGATTATTTCATTGGATAGTATTTTTCCATGTCGATTAACTGCCCAGGAGTATCGAAAATTTCTACCCGAATTTCTCAAGGATTGAGTTTATAGTACCAGATATTCACTGCGTTATATACAGGATGGTGCACGCACACATTTCTAGTCTGCATGGCCTGTGCGATTCCGTGTCGTAAACCTCCTGAACCATTGCTCGAATGGACTTCTGAAGTCTCTATTTTATAGTTATATACTTAAGAATTTCAATGTTTGCTGGATGCGAATCAGTCAGAAACTACTTCCATGTGTTAGAAAAGATTCTGGTTCATCTTTACTAATGACTATGAATGATAAGTGATGATTGGAAGAATATTGAGTTTACTTCATTTTCATTATTACATTAAATCATGCATACACATTATACTTAACCCGTTCCATTATTTACCTTACGAACGACCATCCTGAATACCTCATTTGGACCAGATGTGATGAAACCGAAAATGAAAGAGACATTGCGGTACAAGATGTCGTGAGTGACGGAGATTTGATAGTGAATACCATTAATACAAAGTGTACCTCTTGTACTACAAAATATATAGTGCCTTACAGACTTATTACGGCGAGTGACTCCGAAGGACCATTTCACATCGTTTTAGTTGCCCTTACAAGTCTCTATCCCTTTCCTGGACTACTCCAGGTTAAGTGGAGTGTCGTATGACATGGATTATATCGATTGATTACTCTGTTTTATTCATTGCATTATATTACTTTGCATTTGAACATTTTCATTCTCAGTACGTTGTTGAACGAATTAGCTTATCCTTAAATTGAAATACAGTTCAATTTCTATACTCTACTTATACGATTACGATACAGATTCGAAAGTAACTATCTCAAAAATGTATTCATCAAAGAGGTTGGTGGCTCTCATTTCAACTGTTTATTGTATTAATAAATTACATTTGCATTTTTAAAATCAAATGCGGTTACTGTCACAGTATTGCCTTATATCTTTTAATCATGTCATTGCCTTATATCTTCGAATTGGAGGAGTTATTCTAGAATCTTTATAGGACTTAATATTTTTAGTATGAACTTGAAATTGAAGCCTGTATCTGACATTTTGTATGATGACATTTATAGAAGTGGAAATATTTGAAATTGAGATACAAAAATTCGGTTCAGAGTTACGATGAAGCCTGGCAGCTATTACATTTTCGACTAAATCTCTAGAAGGGATGAATTGAAATACCCAGATATATTGGATAAAGTATGAGGAAGTATGTACACTTAATGATTTCTTGATTATGTGATATCGTGACATTTCGTGAACAAATTTGCGATATCAAATGAAAAACTCATGCTCAATGAACAGTATTCGGAAAAACTCTGACAAAGCTTCAGATAAATACCTTTCAGTAATGCTTAACGAATCAAGTAGAAATCCAATTATCCTTTCTGTGAACTTAATAAGTTGGCTCAAGATGGGCGCTGTAAGAGGATTTACTTTTCGTGGTGAAATTATTCAGTTCGACTACGAATGGAAATTCATTTCTGTTGAATGTTGGATCTGAAATGATTCTATTACAAATGTGACAGCACCTTGTAATAATTTCGCAAGAATGATATAAGTTTGTTTAGTACCATTTATAGGACCCTTGAGAAGCTTTGATTTTATTCCACAATTTTCAGGATATTCACGAAAGCATCTTTCATTTTGAATATATATATTTTCGAATTTGGAATGAATTCAATTGTATGTAACCGAGGGTATGGAATAAAAAAAATCTGGAATGAGGAGTATGATATTCATAAAGTCGTTATTGATGTCACACTTTGTTGAATTCTGTTCTACTTCAATTCGAGAATTTTTCAGGAAATCGAATTTTGCATGAAACCTTGAGTATATTGCATATTAACGCATCACTGCTTGAAAGTATTATATAATTCAAATATCAGAAGAATTTAATATCCAATCCTTGGTGCATGGGAGCTTTTAAATGTTATAAGTTACTGAATAATGTTACATTATTCTGTAAGCATCTGAAGAAGTCGTTTGTAACGACGAAACGCGTCATGCTATGTAGTAAATAAAGTGTAAATCATAAGTTCAAGTGTTTGAATTTAAGTTATATTCAATTATAATGGATTTACATCAAGTAAACGCCAACACTATTGAAAAAAAATAAAGAAAAAAAAATAGGTGAAATCGGTGAATCGGTTAGCTCTACATTTGAGTTAGGAAATGTTTGAATGTGAAAAAGAATTAGGCTGTTTCAGAGTTTTCCCAGCAATTATTCAAACTTTTCCGCCGTAAAAACCATCACTGGACTTCAACGAACATTTTAAAAAAGAACTGGCTAAATTGGTCCTGGCGTTGACTCTAAATTTCAGTTGGAAAACTGAAAGTTTGTATTTTAAGAAGAAATGGGCTGTCTTTAGAGTTTTCCCGGCAATTATTCGAATGTTTCCGCGTAAAAACCATACTTGCACTTCAGCAAACATTTCAAAGAAAGAATTAGCTAAATTGGTCCAGGCGTTGACTCTACATTTCAGATAGAAAACTGAAAGTTGGTATAGGAAAAAGAAATGGGCTATTTTAAGAGTTTTGGCAATGTTCCGAATTTTTCCGCCCAAAAAACCATACTTGGACTTCCACGAACATTTTAAAAAATAATTGGCTGAATTGATCCAGGCGTTAACTTCACATTATAGTTAGAGATGTGAAAGTTTGTGTGGAAAAAAAGGATGGACTATTTTCAGGGTTTTCACGGCAATTGTTCCGCCGTAAAAACCATATTTGCACCTCAACGAACACTTTAAAAGAAGAACTGGCCAAATTGGTCCAGGCGTTGACTCTACATTTCAGTTGGAGAACTGAAAGTTGTATGGGAAAAAGAAATGGGATATTTTAAGGGCTTTCCCGGCAATTGTTCGTATTTTTCCGCCGTATAAACCATAGTTCGACTTCCAACGGATATTTTGAAAATATAATTGGCTTAATTGGTCCAGGCGTCGAGTTATTCGCTCACCAACACATTTTGCGATTCAGTTTTATATTATAGATTGGAACAAAAATAGTAAGAAAAAGTTTTTTCTGGAGGAAAATGAGAATTATCAGTTGTCAATAATGAAAACATCGAACCATTCTATTTCATTTCGTTCTATTTGATTTATGATATTTTCAATTTTTAAATCAAATTTTAATCGAATTAAATGTCGATAAAACAGGAGAATTCATTTTACTTCTCACTGGATATGAATGGGAAAAATCGAATTATTAGGTAATTGCGACACGTATTCTTCTACTTCCGAAGCAATGAAGCTTGTTGCTAAATTCTCTTAGGGTAATGGAATGGAGGCGGACAGGTCATATTGAATGTTGAAATAATTGCTTGAATTTTATCATCAATCATTTTTGCATGTTTTCCTTACATTTCAGTAGTCAGTCAATTGAAAAATTTTGCATCTCTTTGAATTAATTCATCTTCCTCAGCTTCTTTTGAACCATTTCAAATAAAAGCTGAATAGAATTCCGATATCCACTCGGTTGCTTTCATTTTCACAAAAATTTCATCGAGTTAGTAAATCAATTTTATTTTACAAGTTTAGCGGATGAGGAAAGTATATAAATTCATGAAAACCAAATTTCCTTCTTTTTATTCATTCATTTCGATTCTTATATTCAAGTGACGAACGTGAATTTGCTTCGATTGTTTATGATTCACACTTTTCAGTAAAGCCTCAGAATTTTCAATTCAAAGTTTCAGTAGAATCGTTAAAATACCATTCGACAATTTTTCAATGACAAGCTTATAATCAACTCGAATATGAAATTTGCATGACAAATGTTGTTCTTCTATGGGTATGGATTGTATCCCAATATTCGAAATAGAATCTTCTCATACCTTGATTAAGGAATAAATTACTGATTTTCTTCATTTTCCAAGTAATTCTCATAAAACAGGAAGTGACTGCAGAATACTGTAAAATTTGAGGCAAATATTGAGTTTGCTTTTACGTTTCTGCCAAAAAACCTCATCAAGGTATTAACAGTGAATAAATGAACGTAAGAGTAAATTAATTGAAATGAGTCGTCTTGGAGGCTGTACTGTTGTATTTACCTGTTCAGCAAATCCATTTCGAAATATTAATTGTCGCTTTTGGATACGCGCAGAACTCATTACAAGATTCATCTATGTTGATCATCTCAATCAGAATGACTTTAAATGCTGCGCCCTATAACTGATTTTATATCTTCGAAAAAGTATAAGCCTTCGTTAAAATTAGAGAAAAATCAGTTAAGAGGAACTGATGACTGAAGTAGAAAATTATATTCAACAGCAAATAATATTTTCAGCATTTCATTCAGTGAAATTGTTGATATGGTGTAAAGTGGAAAGTATGTAAGAAGTCGTAGAATTCCATTTTGTATTGACAACTACAGATACATTTTTAAATCAACCTATTTCTTCCATTTTTTTTCCATGTAGTTGTTCTTGTGAAAAGAGCTCTTTTCAGAAATTCTGTGTCGAACTGATACCAGCTATGCAAGGGTTATTCGATTACACCAATTCAGAATTTAGATAAATTTTAAACTATTTACAAAAACGAGACATATATAAGCTCATATCTATAATTTATTTTCTTACTTATTAATTAAATGCTTTATATTTTAACCTCTTATAGTGCTGTGGAGTTGTACAACTAGGATCAAATAAATTTTGAGGTTTCTCAAAACGTCAAAATTTGAGAAAAACACTTTGCTTCAGAGACAGAGCAGGGACACACTCTCTCTGTTCTCGTTCTTTCTAGTTTATCTATTATACATAGCTTCAGTACTGAAAAAACGGGTTATTTTTCTATTTTGTTGAATTATTATCATTGTATTCATCAATTTCCTTCATTGAGTTCGTATGAATAACTGGAAACAGCTTGAGCTCAGTAAATAATCAATATTTATATTCTTGAATTATTAAAATTACACTGGGGAACAATTTGTTACATATTCTCTATTGACTTCGATTTTTAGGCTGTTTTAGAGGTAAATTGACATGCTGATTCCAAAACATTAATCTGTTTTTTTCTATCACGTCAAGTTTTTTTTCTACAGTAGTTGCGCATGCTATTACGTTTCGCGGAACTGAACGTGAATTACAGAACGCCCTACTGCACTCCTGTAGGCGGAACTTTTTCCAGTAACGACTCGAGGGGATAATGACGCCAAAGACCACTCCACTGATAGTGAAAACTGTAAGATACAAACAACAAATTTAAAATAGATTATTCTAGTTTACCGTCAGCTATACGCCATGTGTTGCATTCAGCTGAATTTCCAGTGCAGGTTATTCAAGAATTAACCTCTTTAGAAATACAAGAAGATGAGTTTACCGAGGATCGAAGTGGCCCTAGTGGCAAATTTTTTGAAGTTGACGATGATTCTGTTCGTGAAGGATTTAATCAGCATGAGTTTAATGACTGGTACGAGATTTGGGACTATCCAAAAAAGCGTCAGAACTTTTATCATCAAGAATGAACGAAAAAAAATTGTTAGAAGAAGGGGTTAAAGTCATCTACTTTCGATCGAGAGAAAGTGCATTTCTGCAGTTGTTTCGGAGTGCTGATAGATTTGTGTATTTCCATAACATATCTGGTTCAATGAAAGAATTGGAAATTTCAGACTATAACTCAACTGAGTGGCGATTGGTTATAGATAGCCCAAAACGTAGCTTGAAGTGCGTTCTCCTCCACAATGGAAATTTATATGTTTCAGTCCCAATAGATCATTCAGTTTCTTTGCATGAAGAATACGAAGAGATGAAGAAGGTCATTGACTTGTTGCAATACAACTGACACCAATGGATCATCTGTGTTGACCTTAAAATGGTTTACTTCCTTCTTGGCCAGCAACACAGATATACCAAGTATCCCTGTTTTCAATGTATGTGGGAGAGCAGAGCTCATGAGAAATATTCGGTGCAGTCAAAGTGGCCGATAAGATCGGACCTGAAACCTGGTGATCCAAACATTATAAATCAGCCACTTGTCGACAGAAAAACATTATATTTCCGCTTTTGCATATAAAAATAGGTTTCATGCGGCATTTGGTAAAGCTTTGTCATCTGAAGAGGACTGTTTTAAGTATAGCATTTCGGCATTTCCTAGCTCGTTATATAAGAAGATAAAGGCTGGTGTCTTTGATAGCTCACAGATCTGGGAACTTATTAAAGATGAACGTTCCATTGAAACAATGACCGAACTTGAAAAGAATGCTTCCTTGGTATTCCAAAGTTTTGTCAAGGACTTCCTTCGAAACACAAGAGCCCAGAATGACGTCGAAATTGTTCAACAACTTTTAGAAAGCTTCAAAAAGCTTGGCTGTAACATGAGTATCAAACTGCATGTGGGTGATGTGAGAAGCGTCAATTGATTTACGAAAAGAGTGACTGAAGATTGCTGAAAAATATTAATTTTCTTTCGACACAAAGAGAGAATTTCTAAGTTTTTGCTGAAGAACACAATTGTTAAATTTTTCTCGAAAAGCATTATCTTTTTCCTTCGTATCAAAATTTCACTAGAAGATCATAAGTTGAACGTTTGAAAAAGAAAAAATGAGAAATAACCGGAGTGAATAGAATGGAGAAATATATCAGAATATTGAATAATGTATAAAAATTCATGAAACTCCGAACAAAATAAATTCGTTATATTCCCGGAATATAACCGAAAATAACGGAAGGTGTTCATACTAACATTTTATAGGTTTTGTTTATAGCAAATTCGATTTCAAACTAGAAACATTAAAGCTGACTAGTGATAGCATTTCCTGAATTGAGTACTCCCTAATGGAAAGTCTTTTATTTACGTCGTGGCACAAAAATAAAGGAAGAAGAACAAATATAACGACTGAAGTTTCAGCTTCATAACCACCTAATTAATACCGGCTTTAGCTACGCCAGAAATTCGTAGGAAATAAACTATATATTCCAACTTTTACCGCTATTTGTTCTGATGACAATTAACAAGTCTAGTTTATAGACTGTGATACCCGAATGAATATTCAACAGTGGGTACACGAAGATAGTTTGTATGATCTATCGCCATTGTCATTTTCTAACAATATCCGACGGATTATTATCTGTGAAGATTTACTGGGTGCTTCAGGAAAATCCAATAAAATATCAGGCGGCCTCCCGCAAAACTGGCAATCTATCAATAGATGTCATGCAGAATGCTTCACATATGATTTTCCAATATATCGCAAATCGATTCTGTCAAAGTATGATGATAGTAATGTGGTTTATTGCTCTCAAACAGATTTATGCAAAAAGTGGATTTTTTTATATTTCTTTTGTATAAACTGATTGAATGCATTTATAGCAGCTAGCGTGGCGTGAAATGACAGATGAAATTTATGTTTAATATTTTAACACTTTGCTATCGAAGCTATACGAAATTGCAATTTCTAGGACGTTGAAAAGAAATGAATCTTTACATTTTGAGGTTCTTCATTTGTGAGAATATCAATTTTCAAGTGGAAAATGAAAAAATAAAAATTTGATATTGTATATATATATACAAAAACAAGAATACTAACGCAAAATTATTATATATATATATATATATATATATATATATATATATATATATATATATATATATAAAAATTGATTTTTTGCCTGTTTAAGATACTTTATTCTGAATATTTTCAGCAATAACAGGCTTCTACCAGTATGAAAAACTTTATTTTTCTGGACGTTTCGTTGTATATCACAACTTTGTCAAAACTAATGAATAATTGAATTTATGAATTACTACAGATATCAAAATGTCAAGTTCATTTTTTAGAAAAATCAAATTAGTTTTTTTGTATTTTCATTATCGGAGGATTATTTCTGGCTCAGCATTCGCTTCGGAAGTTTTTGTCTTCTTCACCATGAGGAAACCTCTGAAAAACTCATGGTAAGCCAGGTGATTCTAATAAGTGTGATTTATATTTACAATTATATAAGTACACATAGTTTTTTATAATATAAATTGTGTAGTGTAATGTATATAACAAATATATATATATATATATATATATATATATATATATATATATATATATATATATATATATATATATATTTATATTTCATATTATTCAGTAGAGAAGATATTCAGTCTCGTATTTCTAAATTCTATTGTATATAATATAAACCGGTATATATATAGGTAAAACTAGTAGAAATTTCGGTACTAGAATACAGGAACATAAATATAGCTTCGCCCATAATGAAAGTAATTCGAATTATGCTAACCATTTATTAACAGAAAACCATACTTTTGATACGAATTTCAAAATTCTACACAATATAGAGAGAAGTATTCAATTAGATTATTGGGAAGTAGTGGAAATAAATCGGCTTAAAAATTCTGGAAACTTGCTCAATGAACAGATAAAATTAAACAATTCACCCTTGTTAAACCTTTTCAGGTAATAGAAATTATTTCTCAGAATGGAATATCTTAGGTAAAACCAAAACCAAAGAACACCAAAATTCCCTGATATATATACCTGTATTTTTCAAAATGTTGTTATTATTCTGTAAGCATCTGAAGAAGTCGTTTGTAACGACGAAACGCGTCATGCTATGTAGTCAATAAAGTGTAAATCATAAGTTCAAGTGTTTGAATTTAAGTTATATTCAATTTATTTATTCATTTAAAATTAACGTGTCTCGACTACTTGGTCATTGACACATGGTACAATTTATACAATTTCATGTAATACTGTTAATGTTACAGATACTCAATTATAATTGACAATTTAATTGTAGTTGAATTAGATAGAGCCGTTATTTTTTCTACATGTGTGAGCTACACAAGGTTGTATAAACCACATTTCTCGATGAACTTTAGTGTGATTTGAGCCGTTGTGCTCAGAATGTCCTTGATGTTGTTCTTCAGTCCTAGTTGGTTACGAACTGTCTCATTTTTTGGACACCAGATGAGTATATGTTCAACTGTAAGGGTGATATTATCACAGTAATCGCACTTGGGTTGTTCGCCTGATGTCATCAAATAACTATGGGTCAGTTTCGTATGACCTATTCTTAGTCCCCTAGCTACTATTTTGTCTTGTCTATTTAGGGCTGATCTGGTTTGTTTTAGAATTTTAGGCTGAATTTTGTGAAGCTTGCTGATATCATTTTCCCATTGCCATTCTTTAAAGATTCTTTTTTTTATTGAGTAAATTAGATCTGTATGAACCACAACATGTGTAACATCAAGATCTGAGGATTTTGCAAGCTTCGCGGATTGGTCCGCTGCTTCATTTCCTGGGATTCCCATATTGTTATAATTCATATCATTCTATTGATATTGAATTGTATCCATTCGTTTGTTATCATAGTATTATGTTAATGTCTCTATATATTTGATGAAGGCAATGAATTTGCGAAACAATTCAAATTTCGTAATTATATGTAGAGAGAATCACACAATAGTAAGTTCTATCTGAAATTTGGATTTTATTGATTATACTGGATCTTTATTGACCGACATTAAGATTTTCATTCACACCGTTATATCTATTTGTGACTTTGTTTATTCTCTATTTGCTGAAGACTATGGAAGTTCTTCGAATGAGGAATTGAAATTAAGTGAAGCAACAAAATTTGAGTTTTTAACATTCCTCCTCATATATCAATATCAACCCGAACATCTCTCATTTCTCACTAGACGCTCATTCATAAATTTCGTCGTTACCGCAAGTTTTTCAGCAATTTTCAGTCAAACACTATGACTTGTAAAAGCAAGAACGTAACAGAATAAGATGCAACACATCCCATGGGAATGGTTATAAAGAGTTTATTTCGTTGAGATTTGGGACCCGAGTTGGTTTTCAAATGTTTGAGCTCGTAACTACACCACTGAAATTAAACTAATGAAGATTCAAAACACGTCTTGATGTCTGTGACCCAATTTCGATGTTTCTTGATTGGAATAGGTAAGCAGTCGTAACAGCGAATTAAGTTGCAAGTATAACTTAGTCATACGAAACTACTGAAACCGAATAATTCTGCAAACTTCTCAATGGCATAATCTCAAGTTATTTGAGAAGAACCTTCCTTATGTTATTGTTGTTGTTTATAGGTACTAATTTATTCATTAGTTAGAGTAGGCTGTTGTGTAACATGAAATGCTTGTATCAACTGTCTAGGTGTAAAATAATACGCCGTTATTCATAGTACGTAGGAGCTACTTCCATTGCTAATGTATCACATATATGACGAGATTTTTGAGGTTATAGGATATATGAGGCAAAAATATTTTCTCTCATATATCCTATATATTTGTATCTCATCTTATATATTATATTTTTTGTATATTAACATTACGTTATTTGTATACTTTACTTTTCATCATTTCAGTTAAGTTCTTATGACTGAGTAATGTTATATGATGAAGCAATTATGCTAAAGAAATACATTATTATTGTCATACATATCGATCCGTTACATTTCTATTTGATGTATAGATAACTAAAAATAAAACGGAGACGAAATGTAACAACCAAAAATCATCATAAGAACCGTGACTCATTCATATTCATATTGGTGAGCCATACAGGTGTTATTTTCAAACCTGTTTTCATGACACCTGCGTTAAATCCGTACACCCTACGGCACTAAGAAATCCACAGCTAGGACGATCGAATTCGAAACTTCGATAAGTTGGGAATATCGTAAAATTTTATATACTTGCCGAAGAAGTTTGGCGCATGTAACCATGTCTATAATAAACATAAGGAGTAACGCGAACTTTGAAGTTCACTCTGGTAAGTTTCCTGGATCTACATGAAATATGACTCCGCTACACAGAAAACTCTTTCATCTCAAGCATTATCTTGATATATCATATCATTTTGATGATACTGAAAGTTGGAAGTACAGTTTCCGTTTGGAAAATATTATATTGGTATGTCGGTTACGGTTGAATAATGTGTTGAAACTATTACATTATTCAGGGCGATCACATCAAAATACAGAACTAATTGAAGCTCATTTGCAATATTTGATATCAGAAATCCATTGAAGTATATATTTCATGAAACCGGATCTTCAGGCATCACTTCAGGTCTCATCAATATATGATTTAAATTTCCAGTCTGAATTCATTTAAATGTTTATCAAATGTTCTCATCGAAATAATTATATTTACCCTGAATTAACAATCGCTATTCCTCGCTTATGCAGAACGTTTTCTTCTTTAAACGGTCTGCGTTCTTTCTCATATAACATAATTAATTTAAGGAATAGTATCCCGAATTAATTCCTTCGTTGAAAAGTGAAAGCGTTCAAAAAATATGTGGGGAATCTGAAGAAATAAAACTGAGTTTGTTTTCTTTAATTTTTTAGTGCGGTTCTAATTTTTTTTTTGATTTTTGATATTGAGCATATAAGTTTATTTTAGACCAAACAAGTCCACCTGTTTCATTCATTTAAATTCATGTCATTATTTTCTTGCAAAACATTTTTATGGATTTTTTTCGTTTTATTATAGTTGGATGAATCAGCTCCTGCTGTATTTCACCTCTTAGTACTCTATAGTTGGTAAAAAATTCCCAGAAGTTCAATGTGAATCCTTACAGTATGAATACACACTAATATACACATCTGCTAAGGGGTTCATCTATCAGGGTAATCTTGAAAAAGCATAAAACAAGAATGTTTGGCCAAATGGGGCTCTCGTATCTAGATATTTTTCATTCAAGAAGGGTACACCCAAACTATCGGAAGGTGTTCCTAAGATATACAAAATTCGGGAGCAAACAATTCCTATGGCCAGAAAAATAATTCAAAAACAAGAGGTTATATTTCAGAAAATATAGGTTTGAAGCATTTATCTCCCTCATTCCAAAATATATAGTGCTTGAATAGAGCATTGAAGAAATTAAACTTATTAATGTCAGAGAATGAAGTGAATATTTTGGCATTTGCTGAACACTGAAAATCGTGAGGAAATTACACAGAATCATATTCAGTATTGTAATTTGGTCTCATACTTTTGTAGTTTCCTATAGTATAATTTGCAGCTATTTCTATATGATTCAAACTGTCAACCGTTTTCGTCTTTTGTATCAACTTTATTTTGACTTGATTCTTTCGTATTGAAAATACTTATAGGGATTAAATTATATATATATATATATATATATATATATATATATATATATATATATATATATATATATATATATATATATATATATATATATATATATACATATATATATATATATATATATATATATATATATATACATAGTACTGTTTTCATAAATTTCTCAGATGAATTCAATCATAATTGTAACCTTGAAATTATTTGTTTTTAGAAATTTTCAGAAAATTAAGGAAAAATAACAGCTTGTTTTAGTTGAATTCCTGAAAAATTTTTCAAAATGATTCAAAATTCTCTATTGAACTGTTCACACTACTAATAGAAAACAATTTTTCGAATATAATACGACTTCGTCTGTTATATTCTCATTGTGTTTTCCATATTGAGATTTTAACCGAGACTTATTCAGATCATGTCCTCGTAAGAACAATTTTTCCCTGTGTTATTATAATATCAATATGGAAAATCCGAAAAGACCTAGAGTTTTTCATGAATCATTACCCTGAAAACGAAAAATATATTTTATATATACTTCTGTAACAACAATTTTGTGATACTGAAGCAAATGTTCATTCTTCTATCAAATTATACTATGCAATGTTACACCACGAGATCAGCGACTATTCTGTCAAATTAACTGAATATACATTCGTTCATACATGTAGTTTCGTCTGTGAAGATATAGTAATAGTGATTTCAATATTTGCATTGCTTTATTAATTATATAGACTGCGTTTTAATGCTTTTGTATTCCTCATTAATTCGACAGTTTCATGACTATTTGCGATTTTTTTTATTGTTCCCTTTTTTATTAAATTTGTTGATCGAAATATATATATATATATATATATATATATATATATATATATATATATATATATATATATATAAAAATTATTGTATATGTTTGAAATTTTTTGATTGAAGAACTAGCTCTGGAAGGGAGGATTGAAAATTTTTTTTGGGCATTGGGCTTCTAATCAATGTATATTACCCAGCATATATCATTATTTAACCACTTAAATCGTAGACAAACACAAAAACCCATGCTGTGAGTGGGTACCGAACCCGAGTTCTACTGCACCATAGTCGAGTGTTCCGCCGACTAAGCCACGGAGACTGGCTGGATTCAAAATTAAAGAAATGTACAAGATATTTACAATCAGATGAAATCGTGACTGCTTCATATACCTCATTGTCAATTACTCAATTTCTTTATTATCGTCGCGTTTTTGAATGTTTTCTGATGATTCTATTTATAAGTTAACCCCTATTCCAATTTCACTGATAGCTCACGTTGGTCAAACTGAATTGAATTTTCCTATCACTACACTTAATTTTGAAATAAATCGAAATGGCATTTGAATAAATAAAATTTTCGAATCCAGGAATCATTTATTGGTATTAAATTGACGAATACTTAGATTTTCTATATTCATTTAAACAACACTCAAAATAATGATGAGTTCTGTTTATATAGTCACTGAATACTTTCTCAAAATGAAAATGAATTTCATATGACTAAACTGAATATGAGTAACTGGGATCTCTTATTTGATATAGATCGAATTTCAAGGTTCATACACAGAAATTTCAATTTGTAAAGCGAACAAAGCTGCACCTGTTACCGACTGACGTCACTAGCTAACAACAGCATCATTAGGCCTGGAGCCCTGAAAACATGGCAATTGACAACAAAAGAAATCAGTTCTGAAGACAGCTATTGTTTCCTTATCAAATCTTGAGCGCACAATGAACGCAGTAGTAAGGTGAGGTTTGTAATCAATTTTCAAGGAGCCAAATGAGTTGGGAAATGTATGTATCCTGTAAAAATAGCATATAAATAGTTACTGAAACACATTTATTTGAAGTGTACATTCTTTGCACCTGTCTTCATTCTTCATTCCATTTTGTTAAGCTATAAAGAAAATTGTAATTTCACTACATTCAATTCCAAGGGGCCACCCAGCACAATAAATATTTGCACGTGATCTCTACAAGCAACAGCTTCCTATTGGTTAGTAGTAGTGTAGTGTGTTAGTCTCTCTCAAACAGATACTAACTTCACTCTTGTGTTCTACCAGTTTTTCATAAGGTCTCTTGAATTCAGAATAATACTGAAGTTGCAGTGAGTTTTTCCTACTTTGTGTTTTGAAATTTCTTTACAAAACGTATGAAAAAACATGAAATTTCACAAAACTTCTCATCTAGAAAGCAATAGCCATGGTTGGTTATCACAAAGCCAAATAAGGGTGGGTTCGAAAGTTCCATTAGACGTGCAAAAATGTAATAGGCCAAATATGCCAGGTCTGGAGAAAGATTGCAGAATCACGTGAAGAGTGTTGGCATTTGTTTTTTCAGTGACCTCTTGGAAATGAATGGAGTAACTATACGAATTAATATCATCTTTTTCTTGACGTAGTATATACAATTGAATGTGTCCTAAATCTCTTCGTTTTTCAGTCCAACATATTCAAAAGATTTACTGTTCAATTCCGAAAGTGGACATGTAATTTGAGAGGCTTGAATGGGTATAATATTCTTTGTGGTTCATCACTCAGTTTTGAAAGATATAAGGCTGTATTTTCCATATTTGCCTGCTTCGAAAAGTGAACTCGAGACCTCAGAAGTATAAGTCAATGTCCCAAACCTTCAAGTTAATGCACAGAACATCCAATATTTTGACAACTATTGAGGTAACAACTAATTGGATTAATACTCTCGTTTGTATAAACGTTTTTTAGAAAAACTTCATTTCTACCGCGTCAGAGGTACTTCTTCGAAGCTAATCGAATCTTATCTAACTGATAGGCACCAGGCTGTCTGGTATGAAAATTGTCTGTCTGAATTTAAACTATTGAGACATGGAGTCCCTCAAGGATCAGTTATCGGGCCATTGTTATTCATTATATATGTGAACGACTTACCCAACTTTATGGATCCACTGAAAACGGTATTATTCGCGGATGACACAACTTTTGTTTACTATGATAGAAATCGTTCAGGCTTGGAGGAAAAAAGCACGTACGTAAATACGAAGACTCAATTATGGTTAATGGCAAACAAACTAAAATTTAACGATGACAAAACTCAAAATATAGTTAATCCTGCGGTAAAAAATACTGCTTAGCGTAAAACTTGTTAGCAAACTTACTTGGAAAGACCATATTGAACAACTGAAAGGAAAACTTTCGGGTACTCTATTTTTGCTTAGACGAATGAAAACTATAACGAGCAATACCACAGTAGGAATTATATACTTCTCTCCATTCCACTCATTTTTGAGTAATGGCGTTGTTCTGTGGGAAAATTGTTCCAACGCATTGATAGTTTTCAGGTTGCAGAAAAAGGCAATTCAAATAACGGCCGGCGTTGGTTACTTGGATTCATGCGCACCATTATTTATATAATATGAAATAATGCCTTTGTCTAAATTGTGAATATATAACGTTCTTCTGGAAATACATAAGGATGCAGATACATTGATAAAACAGTCTGATCAACATAATTATAATACAAGAGGCGCAAATAATAAAACTAACTGAGTATCGTCTCAATAAGTCAAAGAAAACTCGATAGATTATAATTCATCAATATCTTACCTCCCCATTTCAAAGAGCTTTCTTTCAATAAATTCAAAATAAACATCAAGAAATATCTTCTGAGATTTCGCTTTTATTCTGTCAGCAAGTATTCGGAGCACTTCTAGGCAAGGTCTCTAATATGAACATGCTCACCACATCCTTTTATGTGTCACTTTTCATAATTTTTTTGTGCATTATATAAATTTGTTTTTCCTGTGTCTTAAGGTGAATCAATCACTAAGTTTACGAAGTTTACACTTATTAGACTTCAATCATTAGTTTCATCTTGGTTTAATATTGTACCTTTATCTACTATTTCTGTATTATTTTCTAATTTATGCTCATTTTATTTGTGTAGCAGTAGAAGAATGATTCGTCAAACTCCTACCATTTGAAAGAAATTTCTTTTCTCTACAATGAAGATTACTACTACTACTACTACTATTACTACGTGAAAAAAACTACTTATGATTGCGATTTGAATAAACAAAATCCAACTTGAATGTCCTTTTCATTCTGAAAGCACAGATAAACGCTATGAGTTTATTTACTCCTTCAGATTTGAATATTCCAATCGAGACAAACCTCGTGGAGGGGCGGGTTTCCTAAATTTCAGATCGAATTAAAGTCTGCAGATGACACGAACTCCGTTTATCCCATTTTATCGATATAAAATCAGAGTTCAACGAATTTTTCATTCGTTTTGGGAAACTCACTGTAGATTAAGAAAGTTTATTTCAGCTATCTCTTTGGAATAATACGAAGATATCAGGAAATGATATAATTTCTTTCTGTTAGTGTGCCGGAAGTAAGCAATAAATCTTTTTAGTCGATAATGAACCAATTCACTTCCTATTCAAGTCTCAAGGGGACATCGATTTTCAATGATTTTACTGACCGATTAATGAGTTCATGCTTCAAAAGAGGTCAATATTTTTGTTTATTTATAGTTTTTGTATCTCACGAATTCGACAGTTTATTCTCTACGCTTATATGTGTTTTTTTCGACCACACAAAACCCCAGAATATTTTGATTATTCAGTGATATAACATTACTTTGAAATAGGGGCCACTTGAATTTTTTCAATATGTTCTTTTGATAACTGAAATTGATTCCTGTTTTTTATAGGATGCATCAATTTGCTTTTTTCGAGATCGTGAGTTCTGAGGTATGAATTAATTCAAAATTTGATATATTTGCGAAAATGCTGTGGCCAATAATAAGTTGTTTTCAATTGACGATATTTTCAAATATCGTCTTTTCACTATCTCTGAACGAAATTATTTCAGAATAGTGTTCGGAATTGTATATAGATCGTCTGATTTTCGTTCAGGAAATTACTTCTTCTTCAACTTACTGTTCCATCAATTCCGAATTCACTGAAAAAACTGTCTTGATTGTGTCATTTAGAGGCACTATCTTTGTTGCGTTCTTCTGATATTTATTTTTGAAAAAAATATTTTATCATTTCTAATGAATAAAAGTTTTTTTTAAAAAAATTTTTATGTAGCAATTATACTGCAGTACGAATTTTAGTGTGTAAATTAGGGAACAGAAATTCCAAGTTCCACGAATACTTCAATCAGTGCTTTTAAATTAAATCAAACGGTCACTGACTCTGAGAATTAGAAGCTATAAGTATTTGTCAAAGCATCGCATTCGCCCCAAAGCATTAAATAATTCATGAAAATAAAAGCTCAATGGAATTTTGATAGATAACCAGACACAACAGACTTCAGTAAATACTTTCAATTATTAAAAGCGTATTCCTTTGTGAACCAAATGGGTGTGTAAATAGAGTAAAAGTATTTGTGAAAGTTATTTTTCAATTTTGGCAGCCATTGTACCAATCGGAATGAAAAATGGAGAGCTCTTTTGTTACTCCAGTTCAATGAGTGGAAGCCATGAAAAATTCAATCTTGAAAGTAAACTATGTCAACGTTTATGTTCAACAAACAGAAAACCTGTATTGTACAATGAAGGTGGTCAACTGAAAACGATGTGTAGCTATTTTCAGTAACCAGTCCAGTTTTTCTTGAAAAAACCACTCTTTCAGAACATATACCTATATATATATATATATATATATATATATATATATATATATATATATAGAAGACAGAATATATTATATATATATATATATATATATATATATATATATATATATATATATATATATATATATATATATATATATATAACAGAAACAGGACTAGAAGGAAAAAAAGCATTAGTTATTGTTGTTTCGCTAGAAATAGCATCTTAAAAACTTCCAAACCAAAAAGTGTTTAGTATCAGCACTACTAAAGTGTCAGCAGCAAACAATAATTCAAAATTTGTCTCCCTAACTTCATATATATATATATACATATATATATATATATATATATATATATATATATATATATATATATATATATATATATATATATATTATATTTTGAAATTGATTTATTGCCTGTTTAAGATATTTTATTTTGAAATTTTTTAGCAATAACAGGCTTCTTCTGATATGAGAAAGTTTATTTTTGTTAACGTTTCGTTGTTATATAACAACTTTGTCAAAACTAATGTATAATTCATTAGTTTTGACAAAGTTGTAATATAACAACTAGTGAAATAGAAAATGGATATAATTCACTCATACTTTTTTTTGTATATCAGAAGTGTAATTGTTTTGCCAATCATAATGTGTTTTCTTGATTAGAGTTATAAGATGAATATATTGCATCCTCATAGGTTTAAAATGAAAGAAGTATATGTTTTCTATGTTTTTCGGTATTCCGTAATTTCCACATTCTGTTTGTATATTTTATGTACTCGCATATTTCTTAAATGTTTCATACTACGCTTTTTATCCTACCCAAGTATTAAAACTCTTGTGTTTTTATAATTCGTGTTTTTCGGATCTTGATTGTTTCTGTAGGGATATTATAATATAATTCTCATAGCAGAAAAGATAATACTGCCGAAGTGAATTCCGACAAACTATTTTCGTTTTATTCAGAAACAAGTGGAGATCCGAATTTTCAATTCTTAGTTTCTCTCTTTCGATTTTATAGAGAGTGAAGTTACACTCGGTAATTAAAACAATTCAAAACTAGTATCTACATTGTATCTGAGAATTTGACGTTGCAATTTCAGCTGAAACGCAAGGATAAAAATAAATATTTTGATCTTCTCATGATAGAATCAAGATTTACAGTTCAAATATTTGACAGAAGAGTAAACTCCCTGGAAAATTCAAGAAAATATATGAATTTTATGTATTCGTGTGTGTGTGTGTGTGATCAAAAGCTATATAACATCATTGTTTCGGTTTCTTAAATACAATCACGAGAATGTTTCTCCATTTTAACAAAAGCGGACGTGTAGAAAGGAGACACGAAAAGCCGTAGAGTGGATCTCGTTGAAGGAAATGGTGTGATCTCGTTATCAAGTCCAAGTCCCAACATTTTAGAAACAGAATTATCAGACCCTAAAATTGGTAGAAGCATCTTTCAGCCGCCATATGTTTGGATACCTTGTTTTTCTGTAAAACGATTTTGTGGATTTGCTTAAGATAGTCCTTGGCGACAAAAGCTTACTATTGGTCGCCAGGGAACATAACGTCGAAGGAAACACAAGAAAAGAATGTTTTCCCTAATGCTCTAGACAAGGGTCCCTTCTTTAATCGAAAAACGCAAAACCATGAAATGAAAATGATAATAAAATTCGTCTCAAGATTTTTATTTTTCGCGTTGTTTGATTTGAGAGAACGTTTATTGCTGAACGAATTTTATTTCGCACTTCGTTGCTACCACAGAAAAAATTGAGGTGCGATTTATTGTTTCATTGTTTTCATTTGTCCATTTTTTATTCAGTTGAACGTCTTTTGTTTGAGATGACCAGATTTGTTTATTTCTACAGCAACCAAATACTCATCAAATTTCACAATAATTTTCCACACATTACTATCAACTTTAATCAATACGTATCCTCCTCCTCAATCAATTACTATCAACGTTTGTTTCGGGGTGATATCCCGTGATGAAAAGATTGATATAACTAGAAAAACAATGTTATGAGACGTTGGTAAATAATGTAGGTGACTTGAAATGTTTGTCGAGACTGTTCAAATTGTTCTGTGAAATTTGTTTCATATAGATTTTGAGTCATATATATTTGATTCGATATATTTCATTGGCAATTTTTGCCAATGAAATATATCGTTTATTGGTGTTCTGCAAATGGTCAATTTTAAAATTACAGATCAGATGATTGCAGTGCGTACAATTAATGAATAAGGTGAACTAAATATTTCATCTGTGACCTATATTCGATATAAATGACACGGAGGTTTCGCTTATCTCTTGGTGAAACATTATGTTAAAAACTATAAAATTAAAAATTAACATACTTGACAAGTTTCACTGAATAATGTTTAGTAAAATACTGAATGACTGCAATTGAATTCTTGCAACTCTTGGTGAAACATAATTCAATATTAAATTAAATTAAACTCTTGGCTTAATATTTCACGATTTATTTAACAATATGTATAGTCAACATGTTTCGAGCGTTAGCTCATTTTCAAGACTTTTGACTCATTTTCAAGACAGTCTCGAAAATGAGCTAACGCTCGAAACATGTTGACTATACATATTGTTAAATAAATCGTGAAACATTAAGCCAAGAGCTTAATTAAATTTAATATGTAATAATGGATATCAATAGACTATTCAGTGAAACTTGTGAAGTGTGTTCATTTTTGATTTTAAAGTTTTTATATTCGATATGACGATATTTTAATCATGATAAAATTAAATATAAACTTAAATTCAAACACTTGAACTTATGATTTACACTTTATTGACTACATAACATGACGCGTTTCGTCGTTACAAACGACTTCTTCAGATGCTTACAGAATGATTATTCTGTAAGCATCTGAAGAAGTCGTTTGTAACCACGAAACGCGTCATGCTATGTAGTCGCTAAAGTGTAAATCATAAGTTCAAGTGTTTGAATTTAAGTTTATATTCAATTTTAATGGATTTACATCAAGTAAACGACAACACTATTAAATATATGATAAAATTAGATTTCTTTTGAAGTTCAGTTGGGTGCTATAATATAAAAAATTGGGTAAAATGTAATACAATTCGGAGAAATATGTCTCGATATATCTGATTATGCCACGATTTTTTGAATTCTTCAATTTTCGGTCTGAAAATTGCAATCTTTATTGCATAAGAATTTGATTTTGTTTCATCTACCGAGAAACATCCAACTCTGAGCATTGAAATTTCAGGCGAATTTTCTCCTATAATCCCAATTGCGATACGATTGACAATTCACTAAAATTCAATTTCACAAAATTTCTTGAAATTCTAATATCACTTATGTGATTTTTTTCATCACTAATGAAAAAAAATCTGAGGGAAAGAAACGGAAAATCAGAAAAAAAATATATAGATTTCCCCAAGCCAATAAAAAATGGCAATAGAGGTAGCAAATACTCATAAAGTTATTCACTATTAAGCAATTATTAAATTCTTATTCTATATAATAATAATAAAATAATGAAATAAATTCATTGAGAAACATTCTTTGCGTTGTAGAATTACATTCATTTCAATTGATACAATAATTACAACTAGGAAGAATGCTCTCAAAAGGACTGAATTCAGTTTTGAGTCTGAACTTCCGTTCAGCCCTCGAGCAGAAATATTGGTTCAAACAAAAATATTGGTTACATTTATATTATTGATAATATACAACTTTATTTGAAAAGAAAAGAAAAAATTACGTCAGAAATATCAAACATTTGAGACAATTTCACATGGTGAAGAACATTTGTGTTGAAAAAAATATAAAAGCATATGATACAAAAAATTGATTAATACTTTATTGCCTACATTCGAATCATTGAAATACTCTGCCATCCTATAGTATGACTTTGTTAAGAGCAGAGATTTAACTCTTCCCTTAAACAAATGAGCTTTCAGTACTTTCAAATTCGATGGTAAATGATTGAAAATTGTAATACTCTGATAATAGAGAGAGTGCTCAAATTTAGCTGTTCTATGCATAGGAATAAGTAGTACATCCTTGTCCCTTGTTGAATACTCATGATTACTATTCAATTCAATAAACTTATCTTCATTTTCTTTAACATAAAGCAAACATCTATGAATATATAAACACGGTAAGGTGAGTATGTAATTATTAATGAAGATAGGTTTACAAGATGTTCGTTGATGAGTGCGATAGTTTTTCATTCATTGTTTGAGAGGAAATCAATGTTTGCTTTATGTACTAGTTAATTACTAACACGCAGTTGTTAATATTTCATTATCGTATGAAGCAATATGCGATTATTAAGAGGATACTTAATGTATCTTATTAATGACTGAATGAGAATTGTATCGTGTGACAGTTTTCACAGCCTTCCTCATCTGATGCTATGATGGAGTGTTTCCTCTGATATTACATAAACATGAATATGCAAATATACTCTTGGGAAATTCTGCTGCTAGAAGGAACATCCACGGCAAGAGTTAAATTTCACAGTTAGTTGAAATATACATATCATACGTTTCTTCCAGGTTTTGATCGATACTCTTTTCTGACATGTCTGATTCTTAATTAGGAAAGTGGTGGTGAAATCTCCTTGTGGAAGAGTTGCAAACAACACCTTTCATTTGACAGAAGGTCGTCATGCGATGAAATTGCCATTCCAACTAATGAGCTGTCTTTTTTTCAATTCATGATAAACGTAGCAGAATTCGAATATTGTGATTTTGAGGTGAATTTAATGTGTAAATACATGTAAATTTCTCTGATTTTTGGACCGGAAAACTAAAGTCAGCATCCCAGACTATCGTAAAAATTAGAAAAATAGGATGAGAATCTTCTTGGTTGGAAACTATGGATGAAAGGTTGAATTGTGTTATGATTTATGAACATATTTTTTATTATTCGATAATATTATTCAAATTTCATTTTATGAAGGAGTTCTAATAGAACCATATCTATATTTTGTTTCTTCAGGAATCAATAGAAAATTATCACGCATTACTATACATTCATGATATCTGAAACGTAAGAATGTGTCTGAGAATTGAAGTCGATGTTTATATTTTTTGAAATTTCTAATTTTTTCTAATTTTATAATATATATATATATATATATATATATATATATATATATATATATATATATATATATATATATATATATATATATATATATATATATATATATATATATATATATATATATATATATATATATATATATAAATACTGAGACTCTTAATCGAAATATTGAAATATTTCAAATAAAACTCTCAGGGAGCTGTCTACACGAATGTTGTCAACGAGAACGAACCTATCACTTTCGAGAGTGAATATTAAGAGCGTTTCGAAAAATTCATCGATCTTGTTGAATGATAATAGGATACAATTGTTTCATCATTATTATGAATCATCAGTCCATATTTAATCTATCAATCAAGAATCGATGACTTTCAAAACGAACATAGGTCCCATACCAAATTAAGAGAAGTTCTAGAGAGTGAAATACTCACGTAGGCTCCCTCTATCGGCGAAAGGACGTATAAACACTCCCTAGCGTTCAAGATTCCTACTCATGACAACAAGAGTGCGAGTGGAAGGCTTTGTAGATATTTCATTCGAATACAACAGAAAATTGTCTGAAATGTGAACGAATGATCCCATGCCTAATCGCTCCAGATCACGCCCAGGCGGGCAAAAGTGTAGCTAGTTCAAAGATTCACAGGTAATTCAATACTAGTAAATACTGAGACTCTTAATCGAAATATCGAAATATTTCAAATAAAACTCTCAGGGAGCTGTCTACACAAATGTTGTCAACGAGAACGAACCCATCACTTTCGAGAGTGAATATTAAGAGCGTTTCGAAAAATTCATCGATCTTGTTGAATGATAATAGGATACAATTGTTTCATCATTATTATGAATCATCAGTCCATATTTAATCTATCAATCAAGAATCGATGACTTTCAAAACGAACATAGGTCCCATACCAAATTAAGAGAAGTTCTAGAGAGTGAAATACTCACGTAGGCTCCCTCTATCGGCGAAAGGACGTATAAACACTCCCTAGCGTTCAAGATTCCTACTCATGACAACAAGAGTGCGAGTGGAAGGCTTTGTAGATATTTCATTCGAACACAACAGAAAATTGTCTGAAATGTGAACGAATGATCCCATGCCTAATTGCTCCAGATCACGCCCAGGCGGGCAAAAGTGTAGCTAGTTCAAAGATTCACAGGTAATTCAATACTAGTAAATACTGAGACTCTTAATCGAAATATCGAAATATTTCAAATAAAACTCTCAGGGAGCTGTCTACACAAATGTTGTCAACGAGAACGAACCCATCACTTTCGAGAGTGAATATTAAGAGCGTTTCGAAAAATTCATCGATCTTGTTGAATGATAATAGGATACAATTGTTTCATCATTATTATGATTATGATTATTATGATATATTGTTGTCATGAGTAGGAATCTTGAACGCTAGGGAGTGTTTATACGTCCTTTCGCCGATAGAGGGAGCCTACGTGAGTATTTCACTCTCTAGAACTTCTCTTAATTTGGTATGGGACCTATGTTCATTTTGAAAGTCATCGATTCTTGATTGATAGATTAAATATGGACTGATGATTCATAATAATGATGAAACAATTGTATCCTATTATCATTCAACAAGATCGATGAATTCTTCGAAACGCTCTTAATATTCACTCTCGAAAGTGATGGGTTCGTTCTCGTTGACAACATTTGTGTAGACAGCTCCCTGAGAGTTTTATTTGAAATATTTCGATATTTCGATTAAGAGTCTCAGTATTTATCTTTGAACTAGTATTGAATTACCTGTGAATCTTTGAACTATATATATATATATATATATATATATATATATATATATATATATATATATATATATATATAGGCCGGCAGGTATCGAAGACAACAATCCGAGCGTCGAAATAACTGGATGACGAATAAACGAGTTGTTAGATATGAATTGAAGTTGCATCCAAAACGTAGACCTCGGTAGCTTAGCGGTCCAAAGCAGTGGGGCGTAAACCTGAAGACCTGGGTTCGAATCCCAGTCGAGTTCAAAACTTTTGAAATGTAATTTCAATTCTCAATTTTCACTATAAAAATATTAACATATTATTCACATCCACACATGGTAGGTTGAACACGAATATTTACTGTACTATATATATATATATATATATATATATATATATATATATATATATATATATATATATATATATATATATATATATATATATATTCATAGATGTATACATATTTGAAAGCTCGAAAAAATGCAAAAAAGCTCTAAATTCAACAAAATTGGCTGCTGAAAATCCTTCATAAAAAATATTTCAGATATCCTACTGACTTTCTCTATAAAGACATGCTGGATATATAGTTTGTTCAATCACTGCTGAACTTCACGAAAAAAAGATAGACAGTTGATACTTTATTGAATATAGCGTGAATACCAGATATGGTAGGAACTTTTTATCAATTCCGCAATACAGTAAATCCATATGTCTTTGCAGCAACTATTTTTTGGTCCCAAGAATCTATGATGAATTGCCAATGGAAATGAAAACGATGGTTAAAATAAAAAAATTCGAGTCTGCCATGAAGAACTGGATGAAAATAAAGGACAGATATATGATTCATCATTCGATGATTATTTGAAAGCTAAAACGGTTGTAAAACAATATATGATAGTGTTACACATTTTTATAATAGTGAGGATTTCGAAATTATGTCTTTCTTCATCAGGGCAGCTGAAAATTATAAACATCTAAATCTTAACAAGTTTTAAAATTGGTATCATTCACTGAATGTGAAGTTATATACATAAACCATACATGAAACTTTGAAGAACAATGTTACTTTGTTAATTTTACTGTTGTACCAGGTGACGCTAAACATAAAAAAATAATGTAATAAATAAATATAAATAGAAATAATTCAACTCAATAATCTCGTCCATTTTTCAACATTTATCTATAATCATTCCAAAATAATGTTAAATTTGTGTAATGTTATATTCTGTGGTTGTTGCATGCGGATGATTTTCGTTGGACGAAAATAATCAGCTTATTTGACGTATAGAGTAGTGTGTTTTAGTATGTTAACAATTGTACTTAATATATTGAATATAAACTTAAATTCAAACACTTGAACTTATGATTTACACTCTATGCACTGCATAGCATGACGCGTTTCGTCGTTACAAACGACTTCTTCAGATGCTTACAGAATAATCACGTCGATCACGATAATCCAGAATAATACAAAACGCGTCATGCGTAGTGACGAATAATGAATTATTCTGTAAGCATCTAAAGAAGTCGTTTGTAACGACGTACGCGTCATGCTATGTAGTGAATAAAGTGTAATCATAAGTTGAAGTGTTTGAATTTAAGTTTGTATTCAATTATAATGGATTAACAACAAGAAAACGCCAACACTATTAAATAAATGAAAAAACAAAAATCTTAGCTGTATGTTCGATTCTCAATTTTCACTATAAAAATAAAACATTTCTTCATGTCCATACGTGGTTGGTTAACACGAAAAAGTACTGTACTATATATATATATATATATATATATATATATATATATATATATATATATATATATATATATATATATAATATATAAGTTTATTTTTTACTAGGTTAATGTCATCAAATAACTTTCACAATTAATAACTATCTTCAATAATACAAAAACTTATATTTTATATTTATATTTATATTATATACGATTATACATCGTTTTCAAAATATCTAATATCAATTAAATCTATAATTCAACTATCTTCACATAATTTATAAATCAATTCGTAGGTGTCGCGTTCGTCTCGTCACATGATAAATTTCTCTCTTCTTTCATCTCGTCTCAGTCTTCAAGGTGGATTATATTATGATATATTCTTCCGAAATACTCTATGTCAGATCTTGAATTGACAGTTGTCTTTTCTTCTCTTTGGATGGCTATCATCTCCATAATATTCCTCTTCTGTTGATTTTTTTCTTTTCCGATAATCTTCGCATTTCCAAAATCAAATGAATGAAGTTGCTCGATTGCATGTTTTGCAAGGGCAGTTGTTTTCTTGTTTGTTCTCACCGAATATTCATGTTCATATAATCTCCTGTGTAAGTATTGTTTTGTGTTGCCTATATAACATGAATCACAATCAATGCAATTTATTGAATATACAGTATGAGTTTGGTTTTTTAATTCAATTCTTGGTTTTAACTTGGTGTATAATGAACCAGTTATATTGTTTGGTTTATGACTTATTTTAATATTATATTTCTTCAGGACATTACTTATTTTATAGGATATCTATGGTATATATTCCATTCCAATGTATTTGACATCTACATCGATATTATGCTTTTTTTGGTTTGTTTGGTTATATATCTGGTGTATTCTCCTTTTAATAATCGGTTTGTAAAATTTTTCAGGATAGTCGTTTCGTTCTAAAATTTCTTTGATTTTTCCTTCATTTTTAGGTCCTACTACAGGGTTGGATAATTTTACAGCTCTATCTGTAAGAGCATTCACAACACTTCTTTTATATTTCGTAGGTACAAGTGAATTGTAAATAAGATATCTTCCTGACCATGTTTTTTTATTGAACCAGTCGGTCGTAATTCTCAATGTTAGAAGCTCTATTTTCTATATAAATATATATATATATATATATATATATATATATATATATATATATATATATATATATATATATATATATATATATATATATATATATATATATATATATATATATATATATATATATATATATATATATATATATATATATAGAAAATAGAGCTTCTAACATTGAGAATAACCTGTTATTGCTAAACATATTAAAACTATCTGAAACAGGCAATCAATTAATTTTGAAAAATATATATATATATATATATATATATATATATATATATATATATATATATATATAGTTCTTCCTTTTCATTTTTCTTTCGATAAGAACGTTGAAGTTAGATATTTGTGTAATAATTCTGCGTCAAACTTCAAGGATCATATGTTGATTAAAGCACCTCTGGGGTTGTATAATTATACCATCAATCAAATTGATATTATCTGCAAATAGGTTATGCCCATACATGTCCTAATTGTCATCTGGGTTTCATGATTTAGAGCTTGCAGGAACAAATAGACCGATGTTCATATATACAAATCTGCGGGTAATTTCCCTTTTTATGATTCTGTAGGGTAGCATAATGGGAATGGGATGCTAATTTCTAATCTTTCTCCGCTTGTGTGAAATATTTCACAGAAACTTTAGGTGTCTGTATTTTCCAATTGAGAATCAATAGATACTTTTATATAATATCTGTTAATGAACTTGTAGAAATCAAGAATTTGAGAGCACCATTTTTCCCTTCATTTTGATAAAAAAATAGTTCTTGGAGATACTTGATCATACTGGAATTATTATTTTATTTTACTGTGGAGTATATTCTGAAGAATAAAAATACAGTGAAATAAGCAATTGCTTCATTCAAAAGTCGAAAAGAACACAAGAGAATAAACCATAAATATTTCGTTATTGAAAAATGGAAGAAATATGAACCGAAAAGATGCAGTTATTTAAATCGTGATTGAGATATAAGTAGAAGTTGAATTCAATATTGTATGTGCAGGCTTGTTACTCAAATAATTGAGTTGATTAATCAATAAGGAAGATTTTTACATACTGGAACATAGTAGGTATTCTTTGAAAAACTGACCATTACGCTTAAGTCTTCATAAATTATTTCAAGCAAGAATTGATGAAGTAAACGCTGTCTTTCTTCTCAGGTATTCGGATTTGAGAACATTTATGTGTCATTTCAATTGATGTAATACCATATCCACTCATATTTGGACTTCTTGTCCTCTATAATGACTGAATTTGAAAGTTGAGTTAATGCTGACTAGTCTGAAGATAATGCAGAGTTTATAATGTTAAACTGAAGGATGTCATAATTCGTAAATAATTTTCACGAGAAGAGTACTGAAAAGATGAATGATTCTCACATACTTCCAGCATACAAGAAGAGAGAGGTTCTTTTGAGATACCTAAATATTCCAAATTACAAATACTTGAAAGGCAGAAATGCATTGCAGCAAACGAACGGTTTTGTAGTATCTAGACATTTAAAGAGCTACAATAAAAAGGTGACATCTATTCAGAAAGGATCTCAACAAAAATTATGTAATCAAAAATTGGATAAATGTAGTAGTAGCCTCAAAAAAAGTTTTTTGGGGTTTTTACATAATTTGATCGTACTTTGTTCACAATAATTATGACTTCTTTATTTTTCAATATATATTGCATTCATCGAATATTGAAGCATCTCAAAATGATTAAATATTGAGGTGACAAATACATTAGACCGAATGAAAAGCTTCATCTATCGATTTATTTATAAAACGAGTGAAAACTTTTACTGTCATCTGTCAGGACGCATGCTTATTGAGCGTTGTGAAAAAGATCACGTGAGTGGTAATAAAAATTTCATCTCCATAAAGTTCGCGTAACCAAATCAATATAATGAAAGGTACCTGTCATGTTGAATATTAAATGAAAGTCAAATGTATATCAGGGTTGAATTTTTGGCGGTCTCGCAAGAAATATTTTTCTGACGTATAACATGACATTCTGAACCCACAATAAATTCGGTGAACAAGACATTGACCCTCAAACAATACTCTTCCAAATTACACAGCCATAAAAATTATGAAGGTTTGGTTACATTGTTTTGAAATAGCTTCAATCCTAGAAATATATCAGCTTTTTACCTTGTTGTGGATTTATTATTCGACAGAATTGAGATTCAGTTCTAAAAACCGAAATCGAAGTGAAATACAATTGTATCTTTCATTCAGCAACGTATTACTCTTTGGTGTGTTTTTTCTGTATTTATTACTGGACATTCTTCTTGAAAATGAAACTTGTTGAGATATGATTCCTGTTAGAGCTATTTGAAACGACAAAATAGCGCAGTTCGATTGTCTGCAATTGTATGAAACTGATATTTTTGATATACATTTGAGAGAGGGGATCAATAGAGACCTTTCTGCAATTACTGATTGGTTATGTGACAACAGCTTATCTCTGAATGTGCAAAAATCTAACATCTTAGTTTTGGGTACAAATAAAACCTTCAAAACCAATAAAAATGACGATATAACTATAAAGATTAATGAGTACAAAATTAGAAGAGTAGAAACAATAAAGTATTTAGGTATTATTTTAGACGAAAAATTGAGTTTCAATGATCATGTTAATTTTATATCATCTGAAATCTCTCAAATATCAATTTTTTGGAAAAAATAGGAATAAACCTGTCCACATATGTGATATTATTTCTGCTCAAATCATTAGTTCATTTCAAAATCAAAATAATATTTTGAATATTGCTCCATATTATTATTCGTTTCGTCTAAAGAAAAATTCAACAATTACAATAGTTACAGATTAGAGTCATGCTAACAATGTTAGAGTGCAATAGTCATACCCCTGTTAAAATTATGCTGAACTCTTTGGAACTCATGTCTGTTAAACAAAGAATACTCTTATTAAAAAAAATCAGTTTGTTCCAGAAAATGTAATCAAAAATGTAACATATGTCAATGATAAGATTATTATAATATTTATTTAGCTGAAGCTGAACAAATATTATTATTATTATTATTATCATCATAATCATTTATTTTATTATTATTATTCTCCAGTTATTCTGGGCTGAAACTAAGCATCTCAACAATCTGTCGGTTAATTTATTCTTGCAGTAATTTTCAGACAATGTAACATGTGTTCAACACCACAGCTTTTTGCATCCTTATATACAGCTTCAAGTCTCAGTGCACTTATGTGCATTATGTACTCATGTAATTATAAGTGACTTTTTTTTGAATGGTGCTCATCATATTGTGAGTGTTAGGTAGCGCTATGTCTATCCGGTGGGCTATCTTGTTGGTTTTGTCCAAAAACTATGTCTGGTCTTATTATCATTATGAATCGTCCGTTCTGTAATGATAGTTCCATCATAACATATTTTGTAATTGCTGTTCTCTAGCACCGGCTGTGGTTTGTATTTATAGTAAGGTATTATATCTTCTGTCAATATTCTGGTCTTGGTTGTGCCTATGAGTGCAGTCGTTTTGAGGAAGAGATGTGCAGCCTCCTTGTGTTCGATCTTCTCAGTCTTTTCCAGGCATTTGTCATTAGTCAACTACAGTTGGGTATTCTATAATGTATTTCTTGTACTTGTTAGTATTAATCACCTGATCCTAGATAGCTCGCATGAATCCCGCAGTTTCTGGAACCAGATCACCAATCTTGTGCCAAGCGTTCGACTTCAACTTTTATTATTATTATTATTATTATTATTATTATTATTATTATTATTATTATTATTATTATTATTATTATTATTATTATTATTATTATTATTATTATTATTATTATTATTATTATTATTATTATTATTATTATTATTATTATTATTATTATTATTATTATTATTATTATTATTATTATTATTATTATTATTATTATTATTAAATTATTATTATTATTATTATTATTATTATTATTATTATTATTATTGATATTAATATTATTATCATTATCATTATTATTATTTAAATTTCTCAAAAATTGATTTATTGCCTGTTTAATATATTTCATTTTGACTGTTTTCATCAATATCAGGCTTCTTTCAATATGAAAAACTTTATTTTTGACGTTTCGTTGTATATCACAAATTTTCGAAATTAATTACTATTATTATTATCATTATTATTATCATTTTATTATTATTATTGTAATAATTATTATTATCAAATTCAATGGACTATGAATCAACTCTGTGATAGTTCATATTTGAATGAGAGGTAATAAGAAATACTTGTCTAAAAATCACTGACTAGGTGATTTTTAGACAAGTATTTCTTATAACCTCTCATTCATTATTATTATTATCATACTTTCAATGAGAAGATGCAACATTCCACAAAAACCATTCAACAATTGAATTACCTTCTTTCTGGGAACAATTGATTTTTTGATTTAGTACTTAAAGATTGAAACTAATGGATTCAGAAGTATTGTATACAATTCTTTTATATAAAATACAGTTATTGAGAAACAATATATATAGTATATGGTATAACTCTGGAAAATTCTATGCAAATCAGAATACTCTTGAATAGTGGTCTAGATTTATTGAAAGATATGGTGCGAATTTTCGAGACAAAGTTTTGAAAAATGTCCAGTAGCAGTAATAAGGACCATTGTGAAACCTGCTCAATCTGGTCAAATTCAATCTAATATCAGATGCACATTTGATATCATAGTGGTGAAAACTACCACCCATAACTCTAGAGTCTTTGGTTTCGTCAGCATATAATAAACAAACAAAAACATATTGAACTGGGTGAAATAGTATGCGCAATTCTCGGTAATTATTTTCACCAATTATTCTGCTTTACTTTCTTTCTAGTATAAATATGGTCACCCCAACTCCAACTCCTCAACAATGAGCCCGCACCAACATGCCAAATCGAAGCACGTACTCAAACGTTACATAGCTGTCATCAGAAAATGACACCACTCTAAAGGAAAGATAGTGCAGGAGATAATTTTTGCACACCAAAAATAGAAAACGACTAGAAATGGATCCCTGTGGGACTCCAATGAACCGGTATCTCTTAACCATCCAATCTTCTCAAGAGAACACAAACTCGCATCTATCAGACCAAAACGAAGAAATCAACTCAACGTTCTTTCCACTAAATAATTCTTTCGAAACTTCGCCATCAGAAGTGAATAGGTTCCAAAATCGACAACTTGATGTGTCCTCACATTCCTCAATTCTTTCTTTTGAATAAGATTATGGAGCCCATTTGCCTGATATATTTTCTCACAAGTAATAATTTCTTCAACAATATATTGCAATTTAAGGTCTGAGAAGCGTGTCTTAATGGACATTACGAATCTAGTTTTTAAGCACTCTGTAGGAATACGAGTCTAGTATCATGGGTTCATTAGAAGTTCCCTGTAAAGTACGAGGCTAATAACAAATTTGATTCGAATTCGTTTGGAAAGGTGCAATAAGTTAATCGTATTGCTCAAATCGATCTCATGATTTTATTGAGAAAATTCGTAACCGAATAAACTTGTTTCGTTCATTGGCAATTCATGAGTTCTATGTTATTCAACAGAACACTAAATGCTAATTGCTTTACTTATTTCCCAGATGAAAAGGTAATAAAATTTGCATGAACATTCGAAAATATTATGAACCTCCATTGAAACTGGCAAATTCAAATGCTCTCAAGAATTTTAGCTAAGGTTGAAAGAAATTCACCTGCACTAAACTGTTAAAAATTTCCTCGCGGAGTTAATTATCTAGAATTATATTTTTGAACCAAAATTCTGCTTTTAGAACGATCGAAATCAGAAAATGTGATTAATGTTACGAAATTATTAGTTATTTAGAATTTCTTTCTGTATTATTAAAAGGGCAAAATTTCAATAGAAATTGCTCCTTTAGAAAAACTAATCATAATTGCCTTCTATAATTTTTATGTGTATCTAATATTTGTAGCAATTAACCTGAAAAGCTGTGATAAAACAGGATATTCAACTTTAATCTTCGTGTACGCTTTATTGCAGGTTTGGGAAATATGAATATAAATATTTACACAGCGATAACTTGCAGGCTATAGAAGATATGAGTATAAATATTTGTGAAGCTATTACTGCTGCCATCTAGAGGGTGTTGCGAACGTAATCGCAAACACAGCTAGTTTTGAATAAAATTACCGTTTATTTAGTGAAAATTTCTATCCATTTTTGAAGAATGAACGGAAAGGATTTTTTAGAATTACCGATATTCGAACCTCAAATATTGAAATTACAATGCGTACTTTCTTTATACGCAAACGGACTGAAATGAAAATGCCGTCAGTGTTCACATAATTCGTGAATGTTTCATAATGGTTATGAGAAATTTCACGACATCACAATGGAAGATATTATCATTTCTTAACTGGGGAGAACTGAACTTGAGAATTGTTAGAGATAACTCACTGACCGAAACGTCAAGTGAATTTGATTATGATTAGATGCTTCAACCTTCCTTCTTCTCCTCAACAGTTAGAATCTCTTCATTCTATTCTATTTTAATTTTCTTCGTTTATATTTCATTTAATTTACTTCATTACATTTTCATTTTTATTTCCATTTTTATTTTCGTTTTAGCTATCAGAACACTGATTTTTTATTTTTTAGAGATTCACTTGGGATTATTTGTGTTGTTTTAGCTCACACTTTCCATTCTTCATTCAATAACCTCTTTGTATCAGAATTCGATCTTAAATCTAAAAGCAAAAGCCCTCGGACAGAAAAGTGTAGTGAGAACTGAAATCAGCTTACTACGTCATCAGAATCTTCATGAGGAATAAATGTTTCACTGAAAATTGAAGATCCGTCGAAAATAAAAAAAAAAAAAACATTCGCACAAATCTACATTCAGTTTAACTGTCAAATATAAAATCACTGATGAAAGAGAGTTTGGCTTATGTCTTTTTGATCCCTTAAAATGAAAAAACTGGTTTCCTTGAATCAATATTTCAATCTATAAAGTTTTGAAAAATATGTGAAAAATTGGTACTAAATTGGTAAAACTTATTGTTTCGCAATGCAACAATCAGAAATATATAACGAGAATTTAGTGATCATCACAAATGATTGACATTATCACAAACTCATTGTAGCTGATGGAAGTTATTCCATCATCTATTGTTAGGTTAGAACTATATAAATTTTTCATGTACTGAATATAAAATTTTATTCATACTATGAAATCCATACAAAAGTTCAACTCGTAATTGAGATAGTCTATACTGACTTTGTTTGGTTCAGATTGGAAAAACTGTTTGATTGTTCCGAACCTTTTCGGTGAAAGCTTCTTCTAAAAGAAGAGTGTCTAAGCGTTGAGTTTTTTTTAATTATGGTTGAAATAGCTGAAGTGAAGTAGATTGTTCAACAAGTTAAGGAAACTGATCATTTTCCAGTGGGTGTAATTGTTCGTATCGACAAGTGAGGGTAGCTAACGAGTGTTCGAATTTACAGGGCTGTGGAAAAATCACTCGTCTTACGAGTGGAATATGTTATTTTTCGTATTTCCAGAAAATACCGAAAAATATTCTATAGTTTTCATATTCCATATCATTATGAAGTGTCTGAATTATAATTTGAATGAATATTTTATTGATGATTTATGAGCCGATACTTGGAGAAAATTAATATACATATATAATAAAACAATATTTAGAATTTTCTCATAATTTTATATGAATACGCATGACGACGTTTCGAAGTAATACTTCTTTATCAAATGCTGGATTAATACTATGTGTAATTTTACAAAGTCAATACTTACAGCTATTTTCACAGAACATACCATATTCCATAGAACATCGGTATGTTCTATGACTAACTTGGAATGAGGACCATAGAATACACTGACATATAACAAAAGAATCGTATACCTAGAGATGAACACAGAAAATCAATTTCTTAAGTCAGCTATTCCAACTAAATGTAAGAAAGATACAAATATACAACTGAGATTTCTAAGAACAAAAAGAGGAAAGTTGAGATTTTTGAACATAAACATAAAATTGAATGTAAATTAACTAAAACCTTAATCAATCTGATCTGCTAACTGGAATATTCTTATTGAACATATTAAGTAGAGGGCTAGTGTTAACCTCTAACTGGCTATTGAGTAAAAGTCCCGAATTTTGAATTCATTAATATGTAATGATTCTAGAAAATTTAGCTTGGAACTCTCTATTTGAAATTTCAAAGTCTGAACTAAATATATGACTTTCTTCTCATAAATGGTTAGCATAATGGGAATCTGATTTCTGTTTCTCAAAACGAAATTTATGTTCCGATAATCTAATTAGGAAATTTCTGAAAGTTCTTCCTATATAAAATTTTTCACAACTGCCACATTGAATTTTGTATGGCCCACACATTTGATTTTTATTAATTTTTGATTCATTATTTTTGATTATTTTAACAATGTTATTAGTGGCCCGAGAAGAAATATTAATATTATAGCTTGATAAATGATTTTAATTTCAAAATAGGTGTCCATATGTTAAAACACTATATATTGACTTTTCTTTAATAAGAGGACAAACTTCTGAAAACGGTCTTTTGAAAAGTTTTTTGTTTATTAAGTTGTTTATTATTTCGGTTTGGTATTCATTGATTGAGGCTATTTGCATAATTAAGTTTTTTTATTTGTTGAAATCAACGTTTGAAAGCGGCAGTCTAACAAGCCTACGAACCATACTATTGAATGATGACATTTTTTGTTGTATGGGGTGAACCGAACTATTTATGAATTACTGTATCAGTGTATGATGGTTTGTGATGAATAGAGAACGAATGTTTATTATCTAATTTTTAAATTGGTTGGTCTAAGAAATTAATTGACTTGTCTTTTAAGTTAAGTTCTTCTTCTAATGCAAATTTTATTTCGAGCTAATGAAATTTTGAAAAGAATGAAGTTGTCTTTTCGACATTATTATATTTTCATTAAATTGATATTAAATAATGTTTTGAACGGTAGAGAGGTAGTCAAATAATTGCGACAAAACAAAAATATGAATGAATGAAAAACGTTGATATCGACATATGATTTTGGAAATATGTGAACATGTCGTAATCATTCATACTAATTTGAAAATTTGTGTTCCTAACTATTGAAGCGTTGCTAATCAATGTAGTAAAAGTAAAGTAAAATCCTTTCGAAATCTACCTAATCGAATGGATATTTTCCGTTGATGATTGAAAAAATTCTCCTCATTGATTTGATATCAAAATTTCGAATTCGTTACAATTGTAGTTCCTAAATTCCATACGTGTGTAAGTCGTGTGCAACATTTATGTTCAAGTAACCAATCAATTTTCAATTCACATTTCATACCGTTTTCGCATAAATTATTGTCTGTATCATCATCTTAGTGTTTTTCGAGTATACAATCATGAATATGAATTTATTGATATACTTCTTCAACGTAGAATGCGTTTTCGATATTCTTCTGGAGCGGAAATTATTCCTATATATTCCCGAAGTGACAATAATTCTTCAGTTCAACAATAGGAAATTCATGCACTTTGGCAAATTTTCAAATTAGGGAAACGTGAATATTCAACTGAAATGCTTCTTTTTAATTCAAATTTGCTATACGGGTTTGAGTTTTTCATTCAACCGAAAAGTAACGGTGAAATATAAATACATCAATAATTTTCAATAATGTGTCAAATATGATTTTGGTTTCAATTTAAGTTTTTTATGTATTGAAAATAGAGAAATCTGCTTCTGAACAAGTCAGATTGTTCATTATCGTAGGATTCAACTCATATTAGAAATTGAACAAGAAGATTTCGAGTTGGTGAATTCATCTTATAGTCAAAGTACTCTCAATCGTAATAGGAAAATATTGGTAGCTGAATAAATTTCCTGGTTTTTGATAGAGCAATGGAGGATTTGTGAAATATATACCCCAAGGAAGTATTATGAAATATCCAGATAATCTGGTTCAATCACTTTAACATTAAAGTCTGACTTCAGTTCAAAATTCCGAAAAAAAATTCGTTCAATATGGTGTCTGTTATAGTGCCGAATTGTATTTCGTTGTGTTGTAACATATGTGTTCTCTTTCAAGCAGATGTTTGGCGAAGTTAATATTCACTTTTGAACAATTGGATGGTGTAGTACGAATCCGATGATAACTTTGTTAATAATCTGCGACTGTATCTGACATTGCCTAAATTATACATGTAAATAATAATGCTTGCTATATTTCGATTTTCGTGTACAAAACATACAGAACAATTCGGAAGAGAAACTTCCAAGATATGCATAAGGTTGCATTTGAAAACGCTGTTTATCAAATGAATGCATTTAGTGAGGACTCGATTCCACTACAAATCGATAACTTCAATTCACTCGATTTCATTTTGAATCGGTATAAACTATTTCCCATCGAATACTCATGCGTTGGTTTTCATTGCGGATCAGGAAGATGAATTTGGAGATTTTGTCAGTTCTAGAAAATTTTGATATAATAGCTTGGTATAATGATCAATTACCATAAACTGGTAATTGAAAAAACGCAAGGACAGATTTGAAGTTTTTTTTTAAATCATTGGACCTACAGTTTAACGCCGGTTCCGAACAACCTTTGGACTGTAATCAATGTACATCACCCAGAATATATTATTATTTAAACTACTAAAATCATAGACAAACACAAACACCCATACCTTCAGTGGGGCGCGAACCCGAGTTCTACCACATCATAGTCAGGTGCAAGACACAGAGACCGGCGATTCGATGGTTAGTAGAACCATCTGACAAATCATTTATCAGTCGTTAGATTTTATAAAAGTAGAAAAGATGAAAGCAGTGATTTTCCGAGAATTAGTTACTACTGTATTGGAACATGAACAAATACTTTCTCAAGTCGAAAAAGTGACACAGAGTTTGATATTTTGGATAATTTTCGGTAAAGAAAAGTTTTTCAAGGTCCTGAATTACGTGATCTAATTAGGACTAATCAGTTATTGATTTCGATTTTAAGGATGAGAAGAATTTCTGGAGAAGCCAACATTTTTTTTAGTCATCACTAAACAGGGGCACCAACCGATGACAAGTTGCGTAATTCTCGGAAATCAGGTATTTGGTAGTTCTACGTTGAATACTTTAGATTTCTTTCGTTCCTAACGGTTATTTTGAAATAATATGAACTACGGTACACCAAAACCGACTCATATTTGCTCAACGAAACGATTCAATCACTGTGAAACTTATATTTGTGGTTTCACATATGAAAATTCTACTACAGTAGAGTTCTTTTCCAGATAACTTCTAAGGTAAACTTAGTTCGAAATTGGTTAGCTTATATATATTATTTTTTTTCCCAACAAATGTTTTTCTAAATGCTCTTGTGCATTCGTCTCTGTTTTGAATAAAAAAAATTGTTACTATATTCTTCGTTGTCTAGTTGAAACACGTTTTGCCATTATATTGATTCGTTTTTGTATACGTCATTCTTCGTTTATAACTAGATACAATTAACTACTAACCTCAACCAGTTTTGATCATTGAGCCACAGTAGTTTTCCAGCTTTCAGTTGAAACTGTGACAACCTGGAATATACTACGAACCATTTACTAGGAGCCATTACTAGAAAAAAATGACGCAGTTGATGCCTTAAATGATGTATTAGTTGTAGTTCTACTCATTTTTTTCTAATTGAATTAATTGTGCTGGCCGATAATATTCGTCAGAATTAACCAATTCATTACTATTAGAGCTGTTTCATTCCCAATTAGTTTGTCGAATAAATTCATATTCCTTTTATTATTATTTTTTTTCAATTATCATCTCTTCAATTATCATCATTAGATAATAACTTTACCATCATCTTAGAATTGTTGTATCGTGATGAGTTGTTGGATTGTGCCATCTAATACGACCTATACCATACATTTTTTCTGCATTCTAAGGATACAGTCTCCTTAGGAATGTTGAAAATCTAAATTGCTATATGTTGTGAGGAACTTCTTCCAATGCTTCCTCTATGAATTTCCATCTGAACTATCACAGCAAATTCTCAAGACAGATTTTGAGGCCTTCAAACTAATTTTTTGACTTGAATTTTCCATTCGACCATCACCTCGTGCACCTTAAAGCTCTGCCACCCAAAAAAATCTCTGCCTGTATCCATTCCAAACAAGAGTTCTTCGATACCCATGAGCTCTACTACTCAGGCTCTGAGTAGGATGCTGAGATGTGAGAACACTACAGATGTGTTGATACAACTTTTTATTACATGGTTAAAAAAGAGTTGGGTAGATAAACCTCGAACTATTTATTATCATCAAAAGTTTCATCTGTTTGATGGAATAATAGTTATATCAGAAAGACCTATTTTGCAGTATATATTTCCAAGTAACAGAATCATCAGGGTTGACCCAGGGTTCTTCGCATGAAAGAATTAATTCATTTCAGTTCTTTAGATGTAGCACATTTCGTGCATAACATTCATAAAAGGGCCAGTGATTCTATTGAAAAGAATGAAAACATGGATTCCCAATTCGATTCTCCGGGTTGCTGTTAATTTAGCAACACATTTTCCAATATTCCCTGTATCGCAATGGCAGTCTACGTCATTTGCGATATTACATCCGCAATAATCTGCCACCGTATTTTCTATTTCATAGATTTCGGCACTTTGTTCTCTATACCCAGTACGCTCAATTCGAAGTTTTAGAGACTTTATTTTTCCATTGATGTTGAAAATAAATGAAACTGGTATTTTGCAATGTTATCGTAGTATGCATTTCATCATTCGAGTGACTTCATTGACTATTAATTAATTTAGAGAGCAAAATCTGACATATAACACCACAATTGATTGCTAATTACGAAATGGTTCACATATATAGTTGGAATTAGACATTTATAGTTGAATTGAAACATTCTTCAAAGGACGTTCGTAAATAGTCAATAAATAGTCGATAACATATGAATATCTATTCAATCCGCCATCCTTTATTCTACATGTAAGACAGAATGAAGAAAGGGACAGGTATTTCGGAAGATAATAGGTGATAACGAAATAATTTCGATTTAATTACTGAAATAATTCACAGCTTTATTCGTAAAGACATTACGACGCTCACGTTCCATTGAGTTGTTGATAAATATTTACTAGGCTCTTGAGAAGAAGACTGGACTCCTTAAAGTACTATATTATCATTCTATTCAATCTTTGAATTTGAGTGTTTTGTTCAAATTATGAGTTATCTAATATTTCCAAACCGAATAAAATTATAGCTGATGGAAATATGTGTTCTTGATGAAATTTTGTTTCAATGATTAGATTCGATTCCACTTCATTTGATGTCGATGATTTCTGATGCTTTTGTATTATTTCCGAAGAATCAAAAAGTAATTGAGTTCGTCGTTTTGTGTTAAGTTGGTTTGATTGTTACATTTTCAATCAAAAACAAAATCTGGAATGTCATAACGTTGTTTCACCCTATATCCAAAAAGTATGGTGTCCTCGAGGAATTGTCCTGGGACCATCGATTTTTGTCAGCTGTGTTTAAGAAAAGTGGAATTTCTTCGTTTTCTGATGTAACGATGTCATAAACAGTTGTGACATTATTGACCATGGGTTTCATACTATCAATTATAATTTGTTTGAAAGATGATATGTAATTGAGTGATAATGGTTTATGTTTAAATTGAAACAAGACTCTTGATACGAAATATCTGCTTGGAAAAATCAATATTCAATTGAATGTGGAAATTAACGATGTGAATAGTACGAGTATACACGTGAAGAAATATTTAAGAGTGGTGTTAGATGAAATTTCGAATTTCAGAAAGCTGAAAAATACTTCAAAACAGGGCTTTCAGCTAGGGTTAGAGATAAATTGAGCATTTACTGTGATCTTTCTTATTTACCATGCAATTAGCATTGCCACATTCAAAGTTCTGTTGGACGATTTTATTCAATCTTGATGAAGCATCATACAGGCGATACAGAGCGTTCAATTTGGGGCTATGCGATATATTTTGAATTTAAAAAATCACCAATTTGATGTGAAATGGTTGAATGTTTTACATCTCTTCTATCAGTTGAACAAGGAGTTATTTAAAAAACACTTGAATTATATTCAGAATCAAATTAAATGTCTTATTTGCATACTAACATCAAATATGTGAAAGCTGTGAGTAATCATAATATGAGAAATCTGAATGATATTCACGTAGATTCAAATACAATAATATATTGTAAATGTGAATAAGTTATGCTGAATGAAGATAATAATAATTATTATTTTTTTGATTTTTTAAGCTTTCAAATTGTATATTTGAACAAAGTTATTTGAGCATAAAAAATACCAACCACTCGAAAACTATTCTATCAAAAAGAATAACGTCTGAAGTCCCTGAAGTGGAGAATCACGTCTGAAACTACTTCAAGAGTTTTCGAGATTAGCCTGCAAATAATCAGGGAAAAGATGGAATCAGACAAAGGAACGTGGTATTATGGTTTCATGCAAATTCACACATTTATTTCTATCCTTTATGTTCCAAAGCCGAAATCTCCAGGCTTCCTTGCAATTGAACTGGACTACCTGGAGTGGCTGATATAAACTTTAATGGATCTACGTTTCAGAATTCTATGTAATACCTCATAGTTGCCAGCTTAAGGTTCTAGAAATAGCCGCAGTAGTGTTTCATATGAATGAAATTCAAGCTACCAACGCAATTTGTGAGTTTGTTCGTAAAAAATTCTAGAAATGGTATTTGAAAATATGAAATATGTGTGATTAGATGTAATTATTTAACTGTTTTCAATGTGGTGTTCTTTATTATACATGAAAATAATTGTGAAAAAAAATCAGTATCTGATTACAAATACTCATAAAAAATTAAGCGGAAAACGAATCGTCAGCATTTTATGATAAAAAAATTGGATCATCTTCAAACCGTTCGAAGAAAAAATTTTGACCAGTGAACATTGTATTGTTCATACATTTTACGGTTATTATTATTATCGTTATTACTGAATTATGAAGAATTCCGGTGAGATTGTAAGAAGACATCTCACAGAATAGAGTAGAAAATAAAACACACCGAAAAAAAAATTCCATTGACCAGTATTAAGCGAATAAAAAAGAGAAAATAGAACTATACATGATCCTTTGAGGAGTTTGCGAGCCGTTTAGATCAGAAAACGTAACATAGAACAAGAGATATGACAACAGCTTCTTTACTCTGTGTTCTTCATTTTCTTCTATAGAAAAAACAATCCTCTCACTGGTGAAAGGTAGTTCAATAGCTCAATCCAAAAAGTTCGAAGTAATATCACTTCTACATTTCTCAGAGCATAGTTTCTTGGTTTCATATTCAAATAAAATGAAACAGAATGAAATGTGCTTCTTCAAATTGAAGAAAACCCTCATGAAACTTCAGAAAAGTAGGCACTATCCAGCAATCTCGAATGTGCGTGATAAAATTTATGAAGTCAGAAAATATAATCATCATGGGATTTTCTGATATACAAAACTCACATAAGATGTCCAGTATTTTCTGACCGACTCAAAAACCTACCAGTCTTGTTGAGTTTTCGAGTTCTATTTTTTCAATTGAATGACGATGGATAGTTTTATGAATTGAATAGAAATTTGAACTACTAGTATAGTAGATACCTACAGGTATAGAAGATATGTGAAATTTCGATGCTTGGTGTGTCTATAATCTGAGAGGTGTTTTCTACTGATTCCCATAGATGGAATTGTGGAGTATTCATAACTCTACGGTCTTCCACTTGGAGTCACAAGAAGATGCTTGGGGGTTGAAATCGTTGCCTCACATCGATGGACGTGGTGCGACTGACGAGTTCCTTGCAGAACGAAACATATATGTCTCGCACTTCCATCAGGTGTGGCATCGATTTCAATATTTCTCTAACATTTATCCCTTGAAGGATAATGGAGACATCACATCGTACACGTTCACATATCTAGCTCTACTATAACATTCTCTTGATTAATTTGAATTTTTCGAATGAATGTCCACTGTTCATTTTCAATTATTTTCATAAATATATATATACATATATATATATATATATATATATATATATATATATATATATATATATATATATATATATATATATATATATATATATATATATATATATACTAGCTGACCCGGCGAACTCCGTTTCGCCACCAGATGGCTTCGTTTTATGTAACATTTCGTTTGGTGATTAAAAGTTTTATATTTGAAAAGGAAAAATTTTATTTCGTTTCTCAACAGTAATGAATTCATTTCGATTACAAAAATGAAGTGTTATTTAGTTGAACGTCTCTAAGTAAATGAAAGTGAATCAAAAGTAAATACTGAATTATATCCGTGTCCGCAAATTATCCGTTTCATTGAAGTAACCACATTTTTTGTTTTTGGTCTGACGTTAACACAAACAAAGCGGATGGTTTCCCAACTCGTGAACACGCAACGTATAACTGCCCATGTGAAAAACAATGATTTTCTAAATTTATCCCGCAAACACTAAGCGATTGGCCTTGCGACTTGTTCATTGTCATTGCGAACGCAAGGCGACCTGGAAATTGCAATCGTTTGAAGTCAAACGGAAGATCAGTCGGAATCATTGGTATTCGAGGAATACATACATTTTCACTTGCGTACTTTCCGTTAATAATGGTTGCCTCAATCAAATTCGGCATGTCTTTTAACCGAAAGTCGAGTACCGTTGCAAAGTCGCGGTGGATTCAAATTACGCAATATCATAATAACTGTACCATCTTTGAGTTGCAAGTTATAAGCTGGAAATCCTGGTAACTCCAGAGAGTTCAAAAACTCCGTTGGATAATTTACTACATCATCGGGATTTGTTATGGAATCAACGGATTTGTATGTCACCAAATCGCCTGCAATTTTTGATTGAATGGTGAAATTCAGTGCGTGTATATCATTATTCTTTGCTGCAAGAATTGTTCGTTGACTTAACTAAGCATAATTCTGATAATTCTCACTAATGTTTGGAAAACATCTTCAATAAAAGCTAATTGAGAGTCTACAAATCGGCAAAAGTTGTTGGTAAGAGTAATTTATCCAGATGTCGCATCAACTGGGACTTTTCAATTTCCAACAGCTAATAATTGTTTGGAAAATTGTGCAGCACTTTGATCATTTTGAAGTTGAATTCTCATATTAGTGGTTAGCGATAATGTTTTTACGTTATTCCATAATAACGGTAACATATAAAGGTGATGCCATCAGGCAAGCATTCAATTCATCTGCAGGCGTTCCACGGGGAATTACTGGCAACGTCTGCCTGAAATCGCCTGCCAACAATATCATCAAGCCGCCAAAGAAATAAACAGCTATAAAAATAAGGGTTGATCGTAGAAGGGTGAAAATTTAGTATTGTATGTATTTTTGTATGTTGTATCATAAAAAATTAAAACTGAAAATTTTGTCTAAAAAATAAAAAACAAAATTCAGGGGTGGACTACCCCTAACATTTAGGGGGATGAAAAATAGATGTTGGCCGATTCTCAGACCTACTCAATACGCTCACAAAATTTTATGAGAATCGCTCAAGCCGTTTCGGAGGAGTATGGAAACGAAAACTGTGACACGAGAATTTTATATATAAGATATATATATATATATATATATATATATATATATATTAAAATAAATTAAACTCTTGGCTTAATGTTTCACGATTTATTTAACAATATGTATAGTCAACATGTTTCGAGCGTTAGCTCATTTTCAAGACTCAGTCTTGAAAATGAGCTAACGCTCGAAACATGTTGACTATACATATTGTTAAATAAATCGTGAAACATTAAGCCAAGAGTTTAATTTATTTTAATATTCAATTATGTTTCACCAAGAGTTAAGCGAGAATTCAATCTCATTAATATATATATATATATATATATATATATATATCAACTGAGGAGTGTTGCCGTGGTAACGAATATAAGTGTAAAATTGTTGGGTTATCGGCATTAATTTTACACTATATATATATATATATATATATATATATATATATATATATATATATATATATATATATATATATATATATATATATATATATATTTATATAGTTAAATAGGTAATTTCTCGACCGCGCGATACTTATGTAGAATTTAGGTAACGGTAATAATCGGTGTTATGAATCTTTTGAAAACTCATTTATTCATTACAATTCTCGATATTTCGACAGTTTTTTGTGTCTTCTTCAGAAGAAAAACAAGAATTTGAGTTTATGCAGTGGAGATAACCTAACTCACATTTTTTTATAACAAACGTTTCTCATTTTATTGCCACTTATTCATTACATAATGCAAAACTTTTCTGGTTTTTTCTTCTGAAGAAGACACAAAAGAGTGTCGAAATATCGAGAATTTCAATGAATAAATGAGTTTCATAAACACTTCACAAGACCAATTCGATTATTCCTGTTACCTAAGTTCTATGAACAAACTATATGAATAAAAGCAATATCAATCAAATATATAAAAATAACTATATATGTATGTATGTTTATATAATTGAATAATATTTTACGTTTCAATTACCTGATTTTCAAAGCCAGGGAAATTCATCTCTAGCTCTCAGTGTATTAAAAAACATCAGATATACCGAGATAAATCAATCATCTGGAAAGAGCTTTCATCTCTGCATAAATGATTAGGTGGAGGCATAATTCACTCTTGACCCCGCTTTCTAAAACCAACATCAATATTTTAAAACATGTACGCTTGTGGAGGAATCGGCATAAAGTAAATGAAATGCACACAGAAATGGCGCATATACATAGTATACAGAGCTGGAAACTTGCTTCGAGTTTCTGTTTATAGAGGTCAAATGAACCCTAGAAAACCCAATATATCAGAGGTACACAGTTGTATTCGTTCATATATTTAGTTGAAATTACAAACAGAGGAGGTGGTGGTCAGAATATTTTATTTATGTAAAACATATAAATGTCGTGGAGATTTAATATATGTACGTTTCAGTTATATACCGTTACAGAATGAGAATTCGAACAAATACAATAGAGGCACGTGAAGTTTTCATGAATTTCGAGATCTAGAACATATTCTGCTATTATTTGTACTTCAATTAAAATCTTGGACTAATGCTTCAGCAGTGTATGAAAGAATAATACAATAATATTATAGCATTGAGAAACATGTTTTGAGTGGTCAGCTCAAAGATCAACCTATCATTCCCAAGACTAAGCACAAGAACAGAACATAGCAAATTTATATAAGACAGTGTTGATGACGAGGGGATAGTGAAGATTCAATCTGATCATTAACAAACGGTTCGTGCTAATGTATTTTGATGAAAAGTCTAATCGTTTTCCCTTTTCGGGTTCTCAGCAAAAAAAGGCCACTATTCAAGGGGCATAACCAGTTTGTTTGCTCTGTATATATATCGGATAATGATTCTATATAATTTAAATAAAGCTAAGTAGTTCTTTAATTTCCGCTTTTAGTTAAACATAATAATATTGTTTCGCCAACACAGTGGCTTCATCAGATGTAAATGAAAAACAGTTTATCATCTACTTCTGATAAAGCCACTGTGTTGAATGACTAATATTGTTATGTTCAACTGATTTATATACAGTGAAAATGAAAAAAACTATTTAGTTTTATTTATTTGGTATTTAGATTTTCATCAACTATCGGCCCAATCGATTGATGAATGATTCTATACCTCACGAGGACTCTAAAAGATCACAATGTTATATGCCAACAATAAATTAAAAAAACATCAACTTCTACAGTTTAGCTGAATATAAACTTAAATTCAAACACTTGAACATATGATTTACACTTTATTCACTACATAGCATGACGCGTTTTGTCGTTACAAACGACTTCTTCAGATGCTTACAGAATAATTCTGTAAGTTCTGTAATATTATTCCGTAAGCATCTGAAGAAGTCGTTTGAACGACGAAACGCGTCATGCTATGTAGTGGATAAAATGAAAATCATAAGTTAAAGTGTTTGAATTTGAATTCATTTTCAATTATAATGGATTTATATCAAGTAAACGCCAACACTATTGAATATTCTACAGTTTAATTGGATTGAAGTTAATTAGTATCAAAAGTATCAATATTTCAATTATAATTGTAAAAATTCTTTATGTTCTTAATTACGTGGGTACAGCTTTCTATGGTTTCCTTTACCATTTGACGTACGACGAATGGCACGTAAAGAGGAGTCGCCACAGACTCATATCCAAAACATGATGTAAGCATATATAAAGGAAATATTTTTTTTGGTCACAACATAAATAAGTAGCAAAGCTTTGAAGAAAGTCGCGAGACCTTCTAACCTCCTTCTTTGTAATCGTGAAATAACAATAAACTGTAAAGTAAAAAAAGAATTCAATAAAACATCTTTTCATTCAGTCATTAATTCCTGAAGAAAACACAAAAGTATCGGAATATCGACACTTTTCTCTATTTATAATTTTCTTGAAAGTTGTAAATGCAAGTTCCTAGCAAAGCGATCTCTCATTCAGTCACCCGATTTCGAGCAATCGACAAATAATTGATGCATTGATAATGTCAAGTGGGACCTTGACGAAACGTCTGCCAGTTTCCAACAGGCATCCAACAAATCAGCGGATGTATTCCCAGACCAATATACCATTATATATGAATATATATATATATATATATATATATATATATATATATATATATATATATATATATATATATATATATATATATATATATATATATATATATATATATATATATATATATATATATATATATATTTAATATTTCATATGAAATTATATGTGCATAATAAATGACAAAATGAAAATATTCCGAAAAATTTCATTCAATTGTTCATTTTACACAGATGACATTGTAGTAACAATGCATTAAAACTGTGTCACATTTCAGAAATACGCGTATTCTTTCATCCATTTTCTCTCAATAAAAAGTGACCGCTGAACGAGCGAATCGAAAGCTTTTAGTGGCCCTTTCTTAGAGAATAAATAACAATGGATTTATAGGTTGGGATGACCGTTCATGAAGCAGTAACGGAGTGGTAATATATATTTATTTTTCTTCAATAAATATCCAAGAAGCACAATAAAACCGATAAATAAGTTTCGCCAAAATCCGAACGAAAAAGAACCCAGATCTTGCTTCGTATCAGCGAGAAACCAAATTCGTACACAATAGCGTTCTATAAGCGTAAGAACAATTTGAAATCAATTGTGTCATATCAGATGAAACTTGGGAAAATTTTCTAACTTGATTTTAATTGCTCTAAGCACGTTTTTTGATATGTGACACGGCGGTTTCGCTTATCTCTTAGTTGAGCATTATGTTAAAAACAATAAAATAAAACTACCACACTTGGCTTAAGTTGCATTAAATCTTTTAACATTGGTTGCATTTTTAGTAGATGACGCGGAGGTTTCGCTTATCTCTTGGTGAAACATTATGTTAAAAACAATAAATTAAAGCTGACACACTCGGCATAAAAATTTATTGGTAGGATCGTACTAGGATTGGTATTTAGTGAAACTTAAGCCAAGTGTTTTAAGGTTATCCCATTTCGTTTAAATTGAGAACATAATTGAAGTTCAGGTGATTAAATTAGGTAAATATAAGGTGAGATTTAGGTGAACAAAACTGATTTATAATATCGTAATCATCAAAAAATGATGAATATTATGCTTATTGAATCGTTCATTAACAGTGTCGTCTACGTAGTAGAATCGGTAAAACAGTCGACTATGGTGCCGAACTTTGGGTTCGAGACCATTGAAGATATTTTTTGGGAGTGTCTATGACTTGGGGGGTTAAAATCATGAATGATTCATTAAGTATTGCTTATAGGACCCATTGGAAATTAATTTCACTCAATTGAAAAAAATTCAAGCGCCTTCCGTGAAGTTAACTCACATTAAAAATGTTGTTGAAAGATAATATCCTGCTGGAACAATGGTCGTGATTGAGGAATGTTTTCTCGTAAATTTACTCATAATTAAAGTTAATGTAAATGCAATGAGAAAGAGAATTACAGATAAGGTTGCGTTAGAATATTATACAATGAACACAGGATTTGAAAATAACAATTTTGACAGTCAGAAATGTTATTGATAATCCATCTGTCTCAGTTGACACGCAAGACACACAAACGAAAATCTTTAACTCTTGAAACCTATAAAGTATAGGTGGAGTTATACAGACTGAAACAAGTGAGCATAATCAAGATTAGTCGCTTTTGAATCTTCTGGTGTTATGTCAAGAAACTTATTGATTAATATCGAGAAGTTAGGTTATATGGATCTTCATGTTAAGGTGCCATCTTCTTTGAGAGGGTTATCAAAAATGTGGTAAAATAGTGTCATTGTTGATGACACATCAACAATGTGTCATCAACATTGACTTCTGCCAGGGACCTTACTATACTCAATTACGAAAATGAGGTTTGAAGGGTTAGAAAAACTAATTGAAAGCAGAGAAGAAAATCTATGGAATATTATAAATTTTTTCCACATCTTAGTAAAATTTGTATACAATAATAATTACACTGTGGAACAATTTGTGACATAATTTCTGTTGATTTCGATTTTCAGGATGCTTTAGAGGTGAATTGATTTGCTGATTCCAAAACCCCAATCAGATTTTTTACAGCTGTTGTGCATACTATTACGCTTTGCGGAAGTGAATGCAAATTACAGAAAGCCTAACTGCACTCCTGTCTGGAGCTTTTTTCAGTAACGACTGGAGGGAGTAATGACGCGGCGTAATAGGTTTAGATTCGTGTTGTTTAGAGTAATTTGGTCAGTTACGCATGAGACACTGTTGCAAAACTATCAATGAAAGTCAGCGTCAGAACATTTAGCATCAAGACTGCACGAAAAAAACCTGTTAGACGAAGGAGCTAAAGTCACCTACTCTCGATCGAGACAAAGTGCATTTCTGCAGTTCTTTCGGAGTGCTGATAGATTTGTGTATTGCCATAATATAGCTGGTTCAATGAGGAAGACTATAACGCAACTGAATAGTTGCTGGAAGGAGGTTCTCCTCCACAATGGAAATTTATATGGTTCAGTCCCAATAGGTCATTCAGTTTCTTTGCATTAAGAGTACGAAACCATAAAGAAGGTCATTGACTTGTTGCAATATTACACCAATGGATCATCTGTGTTGACCTCAGAATGGTTTGTTTCATTCTTGGCCAGCAAGGATATACCAAGTACCGCTGTTTTCTATGTGTGTGGATATCAGAGCTCGTGAGAAGCATTGGGTGCAGTCAAATTGGCCGTTAAGATATGACCTAGAACTTGGTGATCCAAATATTCTAAATCAGTCAGTTGTCGACAGAAAAAACATGATATTTCTGCCTTTGCATATAGAACAAGATCTTTGTTTAAGCTTTGTCAACTGAATGGGACTGTTTTAAGTATATCATTTCCGGCATTTCTTAGCTTGTCATATGAGGAGATGAAGGCTTGTGTCTTTGAAAGCCGCAGATTCGGCAACTTATTGAAGATGAATGTTTCATTGAAACAATGACCGAACCTGAAGAGAATGCTTGATTGTCATGCAAAAGTAATGTCAAGGACTTTCTTGGAAACACATGAGAACTGAATTACGTCGAAATTGTTCAACAACACTTAGAAAGCTTTCAAAAGCTTGGCTATAACATGAGTATCAAACTGTTGGATCATCAAGCGAGAATATCCCCAGACTGAACATTCTGGAAAAAGTGATAAGCAAAATTTTCAACCTAATATTTTTTTAAATTTTTTGGGCAGACGAAATTCAGCTTTTAATATTATAATAAACTTTGTACAAATAAAATATTCTAACATGTTTGGTTAGTACCCAATTTATTCTCCTGTGTATGCCCATTTTATATGACTTTTAGGGTGAAAAGAGGGTATCCTGTAGTTAAAAAACTTGACGCGATAGAGAAAAATTGATAACTTTTTTCAATTCAGAGGACCAAAGTTCAGTAAAAAACAAGTCACAGATCTAAGACAACAAAATTGCTGTTCCCTAGTGTTATTATTGTTTCGGTCGTAGTGACTGAAATTTGTGATATACGAATTCTGGATAAATTCATGTATTTAGTTCTTCCACGATATATATATATATATATATATATATATATATATATATATATATATATATATATATATATATATATATATATATATATATATATATATATATATATATATATGGTACGTGCAGATTCCATGCCATTCAGCTTGTCTTATGATATGAATCATATTGATTCCATTAGTATAGATAATGCTCGAAGCAGATGATCTCATTTTTATTATAATAGGAAATCCATTCAGTTTTATACTGTCAGACACTGTAATGTGAAGATTTATATTTTACTCGAAGCGTTGAAGCTGTTTTATGTCGCAACACCATAAAAAAATGTCGTTAATTTTATGGAAGTCCATAACGCGTGCCTCTCAAGATATCTTCATGAATTCATCGAGTAGGAAAATGTACACATATGTGAAAGAAACAATGGAAGTATCAGAAGGTCTCTTCTCTTCTGCAATAAGCTCATCTTGAATATTGGGCAATATCAATAAGAAACGATGCTACATCCAAAGAAATTAAAATTGAAAACATTTCTATTTCAAGAAATGTGCACTGTTACCACATAAAAACTTAATTCCAATTCGATTCGTTTTATTTCTGATCATTCGCAAAAGAATAATCATTCACAAAAGATGAAGATTTTTTCAATTGTAATATCTGCTTGTTCAATTTTGAGAGGAATTTCAAATACTGGATCTTGAGTAATGAAACATTCGACCTGGTCATAAAAAGGCAGGCATGTATGATGAAAAATTACGTGAACATAGTCCTCTAAAATATTTCATTCACATTCATTGGAAGAGGAGAAAATTTTCATTCACATTTAATCTTTAAAACGAAAGAGGGTTGTGAATCAAAATCCATTATCACACCATATATCGAATTTTTACACTAAATATTCTTGAGACTACTCAATGTCTTCAGATGAAAAGTGACAGTTAATGTGTTTAATAGAGGAGGAATTCTGTTGGAATCTCTTCTTAATAATAAAAAAATGTCTCCTTTTCATCAAGGGCACTTTTGTTGTCTACAGAAATTAACAAATGGTCTTTTTTGTAACACGTGACAGATTGAAAGTACTTGAATCTGATATTGTTACGGTCAATTCTTCTATACGAAATCAGCCATTTATAATACTCTGAACGTTCACGAAAATGACGGAAACGTGTTCCATTAAATGAAGCAATAATAACTTTATGATTTTTGTGCTTTCCAAATGAACCAGATATGACGAATTCTGAAGTTGTCTATATTTTTCGCGATTCATTGCAGTTGCTAAGATTGAGTACGTTTTCATTCAATTTTGTTATATAAATTTTGATAAATGAAATATTTGTTATAGTAAGAATTGAAAACTTCCACTTAAATTTCGTCAATTGAATACGAATCTAAAAGAAAATCATTTTTGTTATGAAAAATATCATTTACTTGTAATGACAGTATATAAGCCCAGTTTATACAAGTGAACAAGTACGAGAGGAAGTGTAGACATAATTAAATCAATCGATGAGGTTTCGATGAATCATTTGATTTCTGAAATACACAAAATCCAAAGCGTTGAGTAAACGTTTTATACTCCAACTAGAGAGTATTATTTCTCACGAAGGCTGCCGAAATGCAAAATACATAGATGAATAGAGTTTGATTCAAAACAATCGATGAATCTGAGAATTTTCTAACATGGAACCACTCAACACTGGAAAAATATAACAAATTCAAAAAGAAAGGAAGTAGTGAATACGTATTGCTTGATCATAATTGACTCCGCCTTTGAATTTCATGTCTAATAATTGATACAAACAGACGGAACAACAAAATTAAAACGAGACGCAGAATGTTTCGTAAAAATTCGAACAAACTTGTGAAAGAAAGAAAACAGTCCTAATAATGCAAACTAATTAAAGTCCTTTGGATATATTGCAGGGTGCATATTCAGATAGAAAAGTATGGTAATAGTCAAAAATATATTATGAAGAGAGGTTATAACCATTTTAATGAGCACCTAGCTCAGCTGATGTTTCTTGTTTCTTTTTCATGAAGAACGTCTTGTTAAAAGCCTGGAACATACGGTATGCTATGTTCCAGAAAATTCAACAATTATAGGTGAATAAAAGTTGCAATATAATTTTTCAATGATACTCTATCGACTTATACGATACATTCCAGTCCAGCAGCTGTTAATTCTGAAAGAGATTTTGAAGAAAAATTTTCGAATTCAATATTTTAGTGTGTATTTAATGTATAGAGTATAAATTTTGGTTAAAATTTGAACAAGAAATTAGGTAATAGGGTAGTATTCAAATAATGAAGAGTGTGATGTACGATATGATATATTATTTTATCCCTAATCGCGATATTGCACGTTCCATCAGCATGATTACAACGTCGTCGTAATATAATCGGTGATATATGTAATTCACTTCTTGTGTTCTGGAAAATTCCACGAAGATTACCCAATATTTCTCCACATTAGAATATCAACGGAATAATAGTATATTTGGTTTTGTACCGTTCATTCTTTTTGAAATCGAGTCACATTTATTCGAACGGAGCAGGCAATTTTAATAATGCTTTCGGGAATTGTGTGCACGAGTTGTTCCAGTTTGATAGTGAATTCCGATTCCTGGAAATAACTTCCCATTCAGATAACGTAACTCTGAAATTCTGATTTCAGACCCCCAGACAACGATTTTTCCTCAAATTGATATCAATTTTTCGAACGTGATTGCGTTTACTTTATTGTTTCTTTTATGATCTAATTTTTGAAAAATTACATTATCTATTTCATATGCACCCTATACTCCCTTATATAAAAATATTTCATATTTTCATATAATCCCTCATAAAACCAATTTTTGAAGCCTATGGAATATTTCATGGTTTTCAGAGAACCAATGACAAAAAATTGTCGTGAAGTGTGAACCAATTGTCATAAAAAACATCCCGAAACAATTGTCAAGTATTTATTGTGAATTTTGTGAAACCAAGCCTAATTATTTTTATTTAATATAACAAATTGTCAAATCTATATATTTTTCATATTTCAAGTGTTTCCTAGGTATTTTGTAATTTTTTGTTTTTCCTCGTGAATATTACAGATGTTTCAATAATTGTTCTGCTTTTTGAAGAGAAGTGGAATTTAAAACCATGGAAATCGGTCTGATGATTCTCAAGTAATGGATGGTAAAAATGAACCGATTTTTCTTCTATAAATGTATAGTTTTGTATCGTTCGAAACAGATGCTACTCAGATAATAGTTCTAGGGATATTTTAGCTTCGGCCTAGTAAGCATTGGCTTGACTGCAAAGTAGAAGTATCTTCACTGTAGAAGTATCTTGGTATGAACCATGAAACTAACGTCACAAAGTTGAAGAGCTACCTTAGCAGATGCACAACTAGAAAAATAACTTGCCTGAAACCATACAATTTCAGATGGTGCAACAAAAACTCCTTGATTGGAACCACATAATCACGAAAGCTAAGGTGACGATATATTCTTTGTGCCACTTGTAAATCAAAATCCAAACCCAATTTCTGAACAAATTCACTATTAGAAAACAATTTATTTCGTGAAAAGATGAGTTGTTTGGCTTATTTCCATCCTCTATTTCAAGGTTTGACGTTTCCGACGTTTCAGCGAGCGTTCAACTGCCATGCTCAGTGTAATGGTACTGTGGAGGACCAGTTTGTTTGTGAGAAGAACCGGCTTTTTCTAGACTTTATCGATTTAGACTTTTTCGCACCGTACTATCTTCTTCAGAATATTTCTTAGTAGGGTATTGGGATTTGTACACGAGATTTTTCGGTTGCAAATCTACTACTCTACTTGAAAATTTATTGAGTAGAATAAAGATGAGTGGATTTTAAATTCTGTGCATAAGGATCAAAGAATAACTTCTTCCATTTAGTTATTGCTACTGTAAACCTACTAGAACACATGTGAATGCTCTCTATTTTTCGCAAGCATGGTTGAAACCACTGTTTACATAAATGTGCTTATAATTCGACTACACACATGAAACGATGCCTATGAAACGATGTCTATGGAAAAGACTTTGTGGGAATTTTTTGAGTGTTTTGAATCATTCCAAAACACTCAAAAAGAATATTCTATTCATTAGACATAATTTTTGGTCCATTATTCTATTATCAGCCGTATAACACTTGACCATGGCTTGAAAGGCAGAAATATGTCCAAAGAAATGACGGGTGTTTTTTTAGAGGTATAGCACTTTAAGTTGGCACTACTGTTGCAGATGGCGACCAATGTAACAGCTGAGAAGTGATTAATTCTTAGTTTGGTTTGACAATTCATCATGAATAGACTCACGCCTGAACAACGCTTGCAAATAGTGTCGAATGGGCCCAAAACGAGATTGCCGTTGTTCCCGATTTTCATAAGCGAATTTTGTTTAGCGATGAAGCGCACTTCTGGTTGAATGATTACGTCAACAAACAAAACTTCTGCATTTGGAGTGAAGATAATCCTCAAGTGTATGTCAAAACACCGTTACATCCAAAAAGACTGACTGTTTGGTGCGCTTTATGAACTGGTGAAATCATTGGTCCATACTTCTTCAAAAACGATGATGGCCAGAACGTTACAGTCAATGGTGATCGGTATAGAGCTATAATTACTAACTTTTTCATTCCAAAATTGAACAACCATGATGTCCAGGAGCTGTGGCTTCAACAAGACGGCGCAACTTGTCACACAGCTCGTGCCACAATCGATTTGTTGAAAGACACGTTTGGTGACCGCCTAATTTCACGTTTTATACTTGTGAATTGGCCTCCAAAATCTTGTGATTTAACACCGCTAGACTACTTTCTGTGGGGTATGTGGAGTTAAAGGTCTATGCGGATAACCCGCAAACGTTTGATCATTTGAAGACAATATTCGCCGTGTTATTGCCGATATACGGCCACAAATGTTGGGGAAACTCATCGAAAATTGAACATCCAGATTGGACCACATCCGAGCCAGCTGGTACAGTTATATGCCAGAAAAAATATTTAAAGTACAATGCCACAAGATTGTCTTTCGAATAGAAAAAAAGTTTTGTCAATCGAATGATCCATCGTTGTTTTATTACAATTTAAAGTTCTATACCTCTAAAAAAACACTCTTATGTTTAAGGAAACTATACAAAATTCACTGCCAAAAAACGACAATCATTCAAAAAATTCGATATTGGCGAATTCAACAGAGCTCAACAATTCATGCAATTATCTTTTTCACTTGGAGGTACCAATATCCATATATACCGGAAATAATCGAACAGATTGTGTGTTTTACCCGCCCCAAATTTCTACATAAATAAATATCTATCAGCACTCTCGATTTAATCCAGTTTATCAGGCAGCCTGCCCCACTCCTGATAATAGAGAAAGAGATAGAGAAATAGCGTTTCGCGCGCTTTCTCCACGCTAGGGAGATGAGTAATCCATTTATACGCTCGTATTAAAAGGTTTTGCGGCTGGAATAATATTTATAACATAATCTCCGTCTAGGGTAAGCTTCTTGCGTGTGCAGTTCGCCCGAAGGAAGGTTCGGCGTTTCACAACTTGTGGTTGCGGTCGTGGAAAAGGCTGTGCTGTTTCTGTTCTGAGTGAGATATTAGAATACAAAAATAATCTGTAGCAACATTGATATCCGGAACATAACAGGTTGGACATTGGTTTCTTCATTCTTCGTTCACAGTTTTGGTGGTGTAATATTGATGATAACAATACTGTGTAATTGTAATAATAAGTTCTTAAATTTCAACAGGTATAATACGGAATTACAGAAAATAATAATATAACAGAGAGCTCAATCAAAAAAACTGAAATAGTAACTAATAACTGATAATAGAATTTAATGAAATATTACAAAGAACCCAATCTAAATAAATTCATTTTAGTTAATTTCCTTTGTTCACATAACTTCTCATAATAACTTCTATGGAGTCAAAGTGAATGTCACAATTATTGGTAACTCTATTGAATATGGACTCCATAAACCCAAAGAGTGATTGTATTAGCTAGTTGGTCCTTGGAGTCTCTAGGTGGAATAATTCAGTAGTACGAAAATATTGTCTAGGTACAAGAAATTTCAAAGGGAACAAAAGAGGAGGACAATCAATACTGTTGTGCAGTAATTTGTACAAAAATTCGAGTGTTGAAGTTTCTCTCCTGGCCTGCAATGATATAACTAATCGACCCAATAATTCGTTATGATTGACTCCTCTGGATAAACTTTATCATCCCTCCAAACTAAGAATTTCAAGAAATTCCTTTGAATGGCCTCAAAGGCCAAGTGTTGATAGCAAGATAAATATGGCGTTGATAGCAAGTGTAAATAGAATACCAGATCATGCTGCCATACTCCAACTTGCTACGTATTAGGGTATTAAATAGTCCTATAAATGTTGAGTAATCATTGAAATGTTTGCTATTGCGTATACCTTATCCATATATTTCCGAAGCAGATGAAATGAGTTGGGTTATGTGTGGAATGAAGGAAAGCTTCCGATCGAAGACATCAAGATGTCCACCTCATCAGAAAGAGAAAGAACCTTACCACCCACGCTATAATCATACTCAATTCGATCTTCTTTCCTTGTAGAAGAGAGAACATTACAGTTTGTCACATTCAAACTCGAATAATTATCTTCACATCAACTAGCAACATGGTCCAGCGCAAGCTGAAGTTGAACACACTTGTACTTTGATCTTATTTCATGATATAGTTTCAAATAGTCCGCGATCATCAAATGTGGAAAGTGAACATCATCCATCAGATCATTTACGAACAGAATAAATGAGAGTGGCCAAGATTGAACCCTTGAGGTATTCCAGAGGTAGGTATGAACTCAGATGATTTAGTACCCTCCAGCTGTATGAGTTGACGTCGGTCAACCAGATAAGAATGATAAAGGTTGGTGAGGCTATGAGAGAATCCATATTTGTTGCTTAATTTCTGTATAATTAGAGCATAATGTAATAGTGATAGTATTCTTATATAATTATAAAAATAACAATAATAATGAGAGGTAATAATGAAAACTTGTCTGAGAATCACTGACTGAACAATTCTTTATTCGACTAGTTTCTCCTTTTACAGCATTATCAAGAATGCTGTAAAAGGCGAAACTAGTCGAATAAAGAATTGTTCAGTCAGTGATTTTTAGACAAGTTTTTATTATTACCTCTCATTTAAATATGAACTATCACAGAGTAGATTCATCGTCCATTGAATTTATTAATAAAAATAATAATAGTAGTATTAATAATAATAAATTGACGCAATAGTAATGTGGAACAGAACTGATGTCGACAACCTGAAGCGAGAGATCAGAACATTGCTTACGAAGTTTAATAACCACCAAAGTATTACTTTACCAAGACATGCGGGCGGTAGAGGATTGGCACACTTCCATAACTTGTACCGATGGACCAGCAAATACGGAATCTACCTGACTATTTTCACAACAAGTATGTGATCTGCTAAACTGATAACTCAACTTCTCTGGAACTGAGTGAAGATCAGGTAACAAGTTATCATCAATCTAACAACGCGAAGCTGCAGAGTTGGAGAAAAAAGCCCTTGAACAAGGGACACATTAATGAGACCATGAAGGAAAATGTCGACAACGAAGCGTTGAACTACTACTTGGTGTTAGAAAGAATGTTTCCTGATACTGAGAGCACACTCCTAGCTATTCAAGATCATGTTATTCAAATCCTCAATTACCTGACACACAATTAAACAGAACAGAGAGAGAAACAGTTCCTCACAACAGGCTCGACGTGGTCATGGTTCACGGAAAAGTGAGAAAATCTACATTTATCGAGGAGGCCAATCCAAATACGAACAACCTAATACAAAAGAATGCCTATGAAATCTCTGAAAATCGAGAATTTGAAGTCCGAGGCAGATACAGTGGCATATGAACGTGCAAGACTGTTCCAATTATCCTGGGAGCCACTGTTGTAATCTCGAAAAATCTCTTGAAAAATATCAGAGAATCTCTATAAGGATTTGCAGAAATCAGTGCTGCTTGCCACTTCAAGGTCTCTCAGGAACTTTTTAGGACATAACGGACCATGAAGGTCAATGCCGTGAAAATCGCTATATGTAATGCCTATGGTAGCTTGGCATGAGCCTTAGCAGAAAAGTGAAAGTTAATCCAGAAACCGGGAATGAATTACTTTCATAAGTATCATAATAATACAGAAGAACATAAGAAGAGGCGAAGTTTAGCATAAGCTGGTCAACTTAACTCCAATGAAACGAAGAGCATAGTGAGAAAGAACACACACACCCACACACACACAGTCACACACACACATATATATATATATATATATATATATATATATATATATATATATATATATATATATATATATATATATATAAACAAAACTTAATTCGTCCTCCATCAAATCATTATGATTTGAATGAAGACGTATGATTCGTCAGGTTGGCAAAACTGTAGGCTTTGAGTTGGGACTTCGCGCCGATCTCTGAGTCATATACAGGATGATAAATGAGAGCTTGGTGTGTTTTTGATGAAGCATTTGAGAATGTGAGGTGATGATTATGAATATTAATAGAAGTTTTTCTCGAATTTATCTTCTCCTGATATAGTATATCTCGTGCTTGTAGCTCTCTTTCATTCAAAGGCTGTAGTAGAAGCTCTCTATTGGAACAATTTTTGGAAAACATGTGTTTTGTGATTCGGATATATTATGGAGAAAATTCATGATAACAAGATCGTAAACGCTTTCATGTATTTGGTTCTTCGGAAGACCTAACGACATGAATACGATGAAAATAACTAAGACAAAGAACAATATATATGAGAGAGTTACTGAAAGAAGTTCAACCAAGATGGTTGAGGTCTATATTTTCATATATCTCCCTCTGCTTCTCGGAACGTTGAAGGTATTAGAGAGAAAGATAGTACTGAATGCCAATAGTCGAAAAGGAATATCAAAACATGAATATTTCAACATAACCAAATAAAGAAACTCTTTCAGTCATGGTGGAATGAGCTCGGAGGATCTGCAAGTGTATGATATGACTACAGAAGAACAAGAAGCAGCAATTCGCCAACCAACGAAAATAACCATGAAACTGACGAGCATAACAGCATAACTGGTGAGTTTTTTCTAGGTAGTTCTTTTACGAAATAGAAAAAATATTCCTTGGTATATATGTGACATATAATTCCTTTATATTTAGAGCATTGTTCAGCGTACTGGTTTTAACTTTCATGAGGAAATTCAAGGTATTCACTCAGAGTGCTGCATTTGCTGAATGAGTCTCACATCTAAAACTCAAATCACTTAGAAAAATGTTTATTTTGTTCAACGTTTATCACAAACCATTCAGATAGAAAATTATTTTAAACTTCTCACCTGTTGACTACACAAGCAAAGAGAATCGATTATTGAGAGCGCGTTGAAAGAAAAGCCTTCAGATAAGTGAGGAAATTGGGGTTTTAAGCGTCACGATTGACAATCACTTAATGAATAGCCGACTAGTACATCATCTCTGTAACAGACTGGCTTCGTGTAATTTTGCAATACGCCAACTATAAAGTTCTTGTGATTTCGGTGTTCTACTTTCCTATTAGTAAGAATCAGTGAATTCAATCCTGAGGTATGGAATATTAGTGTGGGGGGGTCGCACCAGCGTTGAGTCTCTGTTTGTGACGCAGAAGAGAATTGTCAAGTCCATATTTGGTATATCAAGGCGCACTTCCTGCTGAGAGTTATTCAGAGACAATTTCTTGACAGTGGCATCGATATTCATTTTGTAATAGGCTCGTTATGTTTGGGATCACCTACTTTCTTATATTGTGACTGATTGTGTCCACTGTTACGATGCTCGCAGTGCATTCACTCGATCGAAGCAGATCCAGGACAGAACGTTCATAGAACGTTCATATTGAGGTCAAAAGACTACAATCATTTACCAATTTATATGCGTCAAATACAGAATAAAAATAAATCCAAACAGGAAATATACATGTAGGAAACAGCATGACGCGTTTCAGAATAGTAAGCATCTGTCAGCAGATGCTAACAGAATACTGGTGCATTCTGTTAGCATCTGAAGAGGTCGTTTGTAACGACCAAATGCTTCATGCTTTGTTGTCTATAGACTGTAAATCAAAAGTTGAAGTTTTGAATTTTAGTTTATATTCAATTATAATGGATTTACATCAAGCGAACGCCAACACTATTAAATACAGTATTCTGTTAGCATCTGAAGAAGTAGTTTGTAACTACGAAACGTGTCATGCTATGTTGTCAATAGTATAAGTCGAAAGTTCGAGTGTTTGAATTTTAGTTTGTATTCAATTATAGCGGACTTACATCAATTAAACTCCAACGCTATTAAGTAGAGTATTCTGTAAGTATCTGGAGAAGTAGTTTGTAACGACGAAACGCATCATGCTATGTTATCGATAAAGTGTAAATCAAAAGTTCAAATGTTTGAATTTTAATATACTTTCAATAATAACGGATGTACATCAAGTAAACGCCAACACTATCAAATATTGTAGATACTGTATTAATCCAGCATTTGATAAAGAAGTAGTACTTCGAAACGTCGTCATGCGTTTTTGTATTAAATTATGAAAAAATTTTAAATATTGTTTCATTATGGATATTAATTTCCTCCAAGTATCGGCCTCATCAATCATCACTATTAAATATTTTATTCCGTCGAAGAATATTTTAATCATTGTTTCTGATATTTTTTGTAATGTTCTATATCTTATAATTGTTCAGTACTGTACAGGATGCTATGTTCCAATGATACGCATTCATTTGTCCTTATACTTATATGTAATTCATTTGTCCAAATTTACTTGGAAATTATTTTCAGATTTTACTTTGCTCATTTTATTGACATTTTTCCATACTTTGTGAAAGTCAGTGGAAATGAATATTATTATTATTATATGGTGATTTTTCACTGCTTTCCTCAAAAAGGTTTTTGGAATTATTAGCAAACAGTTGTTTGCATTCGAGGTGGATTTAAAATTCTGATTGAACCTTCCTGTATTGTCATATAAACTTGTGTAGAATTTTCCATGGAAGTTTGTTTGATTGATCTCGATCACAAGAGTAAGTGTAGCTCGAAATAAATTTACAGCGGTTCACCTTCAAGTCTTGAAATTCGAATAGGAATGGAACCTGTAGAGTGACAAAGTGAACTGTCTATTTCAGTTAACTCGTAACAGTAACACGAAGTCAAAGTCTTGAAAATTCGAATTTTGATTATAACTATGACCTAGTGAAATACCTGGTGCAACAGAAGGTTAGATTTGAAGCACAATGTATTCTTTTCTCTTCCTGGAGAATAGTTTACAAACCAATTAATTGATCGATAATTATTTTGAACACCTATGGAACTATTTGATAGTGTTGGCGTTTACTTGATGTATGTCATGCTATGTGGTCAATAAAGTATAAATCAAAAGTTCAAGAGTTTGAATTTCAGTTTATATTTACCTATAAAACTTATAAGAACCCCCCAACATTTTTCAGACAGAATTATACATATTGTCTGAAATATCTCTCTCACTTTGATTTATGTATACAGTTTTTTATCGTCAATGAAATAACTGTGGAAACGAAATGATCGTAATGCAATGTTGATGTATTCCATGACCATTATTCCCAATTTTCTGTTTTGCCATAAATTTTCGTACCATAAATCCAACAAAATCGGATCTGAATGAAGATACTGCAGCGATTACACTCAATTTGAGTTGACGTTTCATGCTATACCGTAAATTCGCTATTGACCTATTCACATTTCTGTCAGTTGACCACTGTGAACATCTCTTTCGGACGATTGATTATGGCTGTAAATGACATGAACACGCAATAAAATCATTCGAACCTAATATTTGTATAAATGGAAACCAGATCGAACATCTCAAACAGGCATATTTGAAAGCACACTTAAAATGTCTTGAATAGGCAGGATGACAATAATTAAAAATCACTAAAAAACTATATTTATTCGATAAAAGCTTAGGATTAATAAACACGCACCAACGTCGCATCTCGTATTGTTAACTTTCACTACGACTGTGTTTTTATTTATTAATTGTGTTATTCAATTCAACTATTTGATAAAATATATATTCGTGTTATAAAATAACACGAGTCATGGATCATTTACTTAGGCGAACAGCAATAATTTGTCTAGAGAAGACATGATAATGTTGGGAGAGTTTCCGGCATCGAATAAAGACTTTTGTTCAGTAGAATTCAGAAATTTTAAAACTTCCATGTTCATAAGTATTAATGATAATCCAAACCACTATAATTTCAATCATAAAAAAATTCTCTAAAATATACTTTTGACAATGTATTTAATATGTAACGTAATGTATCAGGTTATTATTAGACTTATGTTAATATAATCTATTTTTATTATGCTTCTACTTTCCATTTATAAATTGATTTTTCATTTAGGTCCTTGAGGCCATCCTATGACGATGATGGTATTTTATTCCATATCATTACCCATGGCATTTGGTAGCTGAATTTTGAATAAAATACGTAATATAACAGCAATGAGATGAAATTCCGAGGTTAGACCTCGAAATAGATTGCATATCTTTTAACATTCAGATCTCGTACAAAATATTATTATCAAATATTATATATCATACTAGAATATACAAAACAATGTAAAAACTTACATCAAAGTGATCTTCACAAAAATAGAGGTAAGCGCTGCATAGTATTGCATCGAAATCTCGCCTTGCAAGTTTAAGCCACATGTTTGATGTTGTTTCAATTTGAGGATCGAACACAAATAACTTATTAGGAAATTTTATGGACGTGTTCTTAAAAACACGTTCAACATCACGTATAATCTCTCAAATTCATATTTAATGACACAAAATAATTAAATTATTGCACGAGCTCAGCGCCTAATGTTAAATTCACTCAAACGTGACGTCACAAGCGACGCTATGACACTGACAAGCGTTTTATGTAAACAATTAAATTCATATTTTTTTTTCTCCTACTAAATCTTGATTTCATCAGAAAACGTATAACTAGATTTTTCAGAAATCTTGATGTAATAAAATAATTTCGAAAGCTTTTCAAAGATAAAAAAGTATTTTTCTACCATAAGATAATTTAATTAACTCACTACAATAGAGGTAAATTCATTTTATAATTATCATGGTCATATAATTGCACTAGTTGACATTCAATATTGTAAGTATATGATAATTTTCTATCGATAATATTTTACGAATCATTCGAAAGAATATTATAGCTGAGCTGGCTATATGAAACATGAGCGATGTGATGGATCCGTTATTCTTCAAGAGAATATAAAAATCGGTGACTACATTTGCTGTAAACGCAAGACAGATGCTGTTTCGTACTGTAAGGTACTCCTCAGTTGCATCCCGTCCAACAAATCGGAGGCATCTACTTCAATTTTCAAAACATCCTCTCATAAATCAGAAGAAAGAATTTCATTGCAAAAGTCGTAAGCACATAAGATGCATAGATTGCTGCTATATATCTCCAAACTTAAAAAAAATAGGAAAAATATGAACGAGACGTAACTGAGGAGTACCGCGCGGAACGAAACAGCAACGGAATTGCGTTTTCAACAAATCAGATGAAATTGTTCGAAACTAGAGTTGTAAAATGTAGTATCTTAATTGATAAGGAAGTTTGAAACTTTCAATTTTGAATTTATTCATGCTTTTCATTGATTCCTAAGATTTGAGATATACAACGTTTGAGACTTGGCGTAACTGAATAGTACCTTGTTGAACGAAACAGTGAACTGTCTTACGTTTCCAATGAATGTGGATATCGATTTCAATATTGTCTAATATTTTTTCCTAGAAGGGTAATGGAGACATCACAGAGTTCATGTTTCACATCCAGCTCTGCTATCATGTTCTTTTGAATAATTTGTCGAAGAATTATGGAGAAAAAATATAGTATACTTTTAATATTATATATATACATATACATATATAAAGACAATAAATTGATGTTAATATATATATATATATATTAACATTAATTTATTGTCTTTATACCTGTATGGATAGTTATATTTTTAATGTTTTTAGCAATCAATAACAGGCTATCTTCAATGTTAAAAGCTTTATTTTTGTTGACGTTTCGTTATATACTTCTTCTTTGGCCCCGCTGGTTCCCAGGCGCCATTCCTTCCGCTGGTTAGCATCGTCATCCAATAGCCCTTCGTGCCCCGCTGGAGATTCGTCAACCAAGAAATTGGTGATCTAACTCTCTTTCTCGTTTGTGTAGCAATGGAAAGGCACTTCTTTAATATATGGTTTTCAGCACGTCGATGACTTAACATGACCATACCATCTTAGCCTGGAGTCGGTGAGTTTGTCAGAGATCGGTGCAACTTTAAAACTACCTCGGATAAACTTATTTCTTATTTTGTCTATCATTGGAACTCCTGCAATATACGCATTTCTGTATTATGTAATTTTTGTTCGTAAATCTTCTTTTAGGCCCTTGTTTCGCTACCATAGAGCAAAACTGGTCTGTCAACTGATTTATGGACCTTCCCATTTGTCCTTTCCGTATTTTTGGATCACATAAGACTCCAGTAACCTCACGCCACTCACTTCACCCAGCGGTAATTCTGTGAGTTATTTCGCCGGATACAGACCCATCCTTTGTGAAAACCGATCAAAGATATTTAAACGGCACCTTCAAGTTTTATTTCTGTGTTTACCAGGCTAGGTTCCTCTGGTCCAAAACAGGTGCCAAGGGACCGGTTTTTGGACTTTCTGCATCAGGTAGTACATAAGGATATTAAAAAGTGAAGGGCCTAAGGCGCTTCCTTGATGAACTCCTTGTTTCGTTGTATATCACAACTTGTTCAGAACTTTAAGTTTAAATTTTAAGATGTTATTGACAAAAATATTAACACACACATATATATATATATATATATATATATATATATATATATATATATATATATATATATATATATATCAGCATGCAAAGCAAGATCGAATATCAGGCTTCATATTGCGTTGATATGAATGAATTATCTGACTAAATGAATAAGAAAGAACATTTTAAAGACAACACAACTGTTATTCCGTTCGTCTCGTTTATTACTAACTTCAATAAATCTCAACGCTCAACGGAATTCGCGTAGACATTTTAAAATACTGAACAAAGCACATGAAAAGTTCCGTTTCTTTGACTTTAATTTATAGCTAGGTATACAATGAAGCCATCTAACTTTTTCTCTAAACCCTAAGACAAATGTATATCTAAGAAAAGCTCAGTAGAGTTTCAATTTTGCATAATACCGAAATAACTCAAAACGAAAATAAACCGAACACAAATTGAAATTAAATAAAATATTTTTATTGCGCTCTCTGAAAGGCTGTTCGAAATTAAATTCAACATTAAAGTACACTACTGAAATGTCACCAACAGATATTGAATGAAACTGAGAAATAATTTTTTTTTTTTTGGGGAATATTACAAATTCTTTCTGGAATTTAATTTTCGTCGATAGAAAAAATACTGCTGTTAATGGAATACGGTAAAAATGTTGTCTGAAGATGAATCTTTGAACAGAACTGCTCCATAGGATCAATACCTGTCTAACCCCAATCATTTTCTTGTTTTCCTTCGTTTAAAACCAATTATTTTGGATTCTGATATCTGAGGGTCTTCTCTCCGTTCTGATGAGCGTCTATATTTGCTTTCAATTTCGTCAACTATATTGCTACCACTGTATTTATATAACATTAAATTGAATTTCGGCATAGCAATTAATGACAGATTTGAGAGAATCAAATTTCACATAATAAACTGAAAGATTCTTTTGCAGAAACGTTTGATTATATTTTTCATATTAGGTCAGAAGAAGATGTTAACAGGAAATATCAACTGAAATCGTTTATATATCATCACTTCTGAGATTGACTCATGGAGACTGATACCTCATGTCAATCAATTCCAACAAAAACTGATAAAAACGCAGTATTTTCATTATTTACATTCATACCTCATATATATATATATATATATATATATATATATTATATATATATATATATATATATATATATATATATATATATATATATATATATATATATATATATATATATATATCAATATTGACTTACCATTCATCATAAGAAGGGTTTCTTCGAACTTTCAAAAAAGTTCCAAAGTGCTCAGAACTGATTGCAACAGTGGAATATACGTCTTATTTATATCTGAAAAATAGTGCTTTCTACACCATCTTCCTATATTAATTTCCAATTATAGATCCCAATCAAGCATTTCAACGTTTCATTAATAATTCGTCCCATGTATTGGATTGGATTGGACATTGTATTGGAACTATAAAACCCCAGAAAAGTGACTGGGTCACACATCAAATCAAATATCATTTCTCATAGAAATAATTTTCTTCGAAAAAGAGAGGCCTACTGATACAAAACAGCAAAAATTGGATAATATACTTATAGGTAAAATCAGCAAGATTAAGATGGGATTTATGGTTTCATTATTGAGATAAATCATTAAAAATCAATAAAATTTGACACACTTTGCCTCTTATGAATGATTGAAATATAAAAATTTACTGTCATAAAGTTACAAGACAGAAAACGCCACAAACGCTATACATGGATTTAATGAATACCAAACAACTCTAGTCTTTACTTCATCAATGCAAATATGTTGAAACTGAAAACAAAAATACGATAGTTTAGTCCTACCCCATAGATTTTCCATCAGAAGGAGTATACTTTGTATAAAAATGGTACAAAGTGGAAATAAAAAAGTAAAATAAGAAGAGAATAATGAATCAGTGCATAGATAACTCAGCATAACTTATATTAATGAAACCCAATAGTCTGATTTCTGGTCCTGTTATCAGTATAACTTCCAAACACTTTAGATTCTCGAGTATGTAATTAGTATACATCCCTTTAGTGTTAGGAAAAATTGTTAGGCTTCATTGTTAGGCAAACGCTCTAGCTGGTTGAAATGTTTATGAAGGTGAAATAACATAACTATCTTGTATTTTCATAACTATGATCTTGAACTTACATCATGCAGATGCCGCATCCCTTCAAAATATCACTTATCAGATGCAGTTAGTGAACAACATAATGATGAGGTGATATCGAAAGGTAACCTCCAGAGACCTTTCAAGTCAAGGTTCAATTACGATCGAAAAATCAAAAAAAGAAAGGCAAAAAATCTTTAAGTGCAGAATTTTGTACGTTCAACGAACAGGAATGAAGTCATTCAGATTGAATTGCAGGGAGAGGGATATATTGAAGGGACTCAATGCATCAAGCTTACTCCAGAGAACCTACTGCTGATGAAATAAACTTAAATATTACAGATTAATTTCATCACCATTTTTTCAGCTGCATTTTTTGAATTTCTGAAATTGAAGCATTCCTTATTATCCTCAACATTGATCTTCAATGTATCAATTTTCATTGAGAATTTCAAATGAATTACCACGAAACTTCAATAACTTATTATGAGAAGCATAAATTTGAAATATGAATTGAAAGATTTACATTGAACCAATTCTCAGACACACCGATAACGATTCTTGAATGGTTCAACTCTTGTATTATTCTTGCATTCTTCAGAAAAAAAGATATTCAAAGCTCTTCCAGTGCATGCAAATGAATTGTAATAAAATTTCTCTAGAATAAAAAGATATTTCATAATCCTCAAAGATAATTGACCGCTTAGAGACACTATTAGTTACGATTTAATACTGCTGATGAGGTAATGTACCACCCCATTCAAACGATAGCTCTGTTTAAGTCAGAAGCAATTGGGCGTTATCGTCATAGTCCATCAGAATGCCATGTGCTTATTGATATAAATTTGATTATGTGTTCAAGGGAATTCATGTGACTATCGCAACGTTTCACTAGGCCGAAGGTAATTTCATACAAATCTACCAAATCAAATCTACAAATCAACCAATATCAGAAACGATTTCACAAAAACATTCATAGATACCGGATGACGTACGCTTCGATTGAATAGTGGCTATTGATTTGATAGCGATTCAGTGATACTGATATATATATATATATATATATATATATATATTAAGATATAATTTGAAATGGCCTTTTTTATTCGATATTAATTTTATAGTTAATTGAGGTACCTTTTTCTTCGAGCTCTCTTCTCTTTTCTTCTAAGATTCCAGACTTGTTGCTTATACTAATTTTCATGAATTTCTATATTTCAGCTCCAATTTTATTTTCCAATATTTTATTTCCGCTCCGATTTCTTTTCAACTTCTCTTCGAAACATATATATATATATATATATATATATATTAACTATTCTTTATATTGATTTGATTATTAGATCGATTTCATGACATTTTGGAAATGGATTTTACAATTACATTATGTGAATACTATTATTTGAGAAGAAATGAGTTATACAAGAAATACATAATTATAAAAATCAAAATAAATGAACATTACATACTTAACTACATACAAGTGATGTTATTAAAAATGTGCTGTGTTGAAAAGTGAATAACAACATTATAGATTATCAACTTTTGAGATAAATTTAAATACATTAACATATTATTGAATGGAATTACTTAGATCTACAAAACTGTATGTATGTTTAAAATCTTTCATAATAAAGTAAATTGCATGAAATATGACTTTGTCGAAACAATCATTTAGCAAGTTAGAAGCATCACCTTGAGAAAAATTGAACTTTATTTATTTATATATCATTTTAAAGATTGCATGAAAATTTACCATAACAATTCCCCTAAATTTTGTTTTTATTTTATATAAAAATTGTAAATTTTTCTAGAAAAGAAAAACCAAATTTACATTTTTCAATTTGAAAATATTCTCTACATTAATTATATTTATCTTTCATTGTTTATAGAATATCTGTCAAATAACTTCTTCAAATGTTTTACATTCATCATACATAATCATTTCCTCTAATCATTCATAACTACATTGTCATCATCATACATTACATAAATTCTCAAACAGAAATTTCATAGTAGTTACATTCATATATATTTTTTATCATACATCATTTCATACATCAATATGTTTAACGTTCTCTTTCATATTGTAATATCTATTTAAATATTAAGTTCCCAAATTATCCATATATTTATTACTTATATTTTATTATCTTTATTTCAAATATTCTGCATTTTTATTTTCAATGTTGATCAATGAAATTAGTTTTCTATTTGCATTCACTTAGTTGTATTCCTTCTGACCTGTTCTTATAAAGAACGGCATTCCAACTTGTGCACATTCTATCCTGTTCTTTTTATATATATTGTATATATATATATATATATATATATATATATATATATATATATATATATTGAATGTTTTTAGCAATAACAGGCTTCTTATAATATGAAAAACTTTATTTTCGTTAACGTTTCGTTGTATATCACAACTTTTTCGAAAGTAATGAATAATTGAATTCTATAAATTACTATAGGTATCAAAATGTCAAACTTGTTTTTCAGAAATATCAAATTAGTTTTTTTGTATTTTCACATATTGATTTTTAGTATCAGACGAATATTTCTGGCTAAGCATTCGCTGTTTTTGTCTTCTTCACCATGAGGAAACCTCTCAAAAAGTGATGGCGAACCAGGTGATTCTTATGAGTGTGATTTATATATACGTATATATATATATATATATATATATATATATATATATATATATATATATATATATATATATATATATATATATATATATATATATATATATATGTATATATGAATACTTACAGTTAAGTTTTACACTTATCCAGAAATCCAGAATATGTATATTAATTTGTTTATGTGTGTGAAATTGAAAAAAGATCTGGAAAAAATGAGTTCTGAGATGTGATGTTTGGTGATTGTTTTGTATTCATTTTATGAGTGTAATCTGTAAGGTTTATCGAATTTTTGTGAAGAGAATGGAGATGTTCAGTGCATGTTCTTTCAAAAACTGTGTTTATCAAATTTTAGGAATGTGTAACATTTCCAAAATTTGCCTATATTTTTTGTCTTTTTCTAATTCTTGAAATTTTTTCAAACAGGCAATAATTCAGTTTCAAATATATATATATATATATATATATATATATATATATATATATATATATATATATATATATATATATATATATATATATATATATATATATATATATATATATATATATATATATATATATATATATATATATATATATATATATATATATATATATATATATATATATATATATATATATATATATATATATATATATATATATATATATATATATATATATATTTATATATATCTATATCTATATATATATATATATATATATATATATATATATATATATATATATATATATATATATATATATATATATATATATATATATATCACTGAAAATGTCTGTGTTTTTATGCCATATATTGTGCATTCACGAATGCACAAAAAATTACGGAGTTCGATATATTTCGTTGATTTTGATATATTCAAAAGAAATTTCTCTAGTTATAGTAACTCTTCCAGTTTCTGGAATTCTTTCGATTTTTTGCTTCTTGGTTATTTTGTGTTTATACTGCACATTCATTTGAGTATTTGTGCATTCACGGGTTTCTATATCTTGGGACAGTTTGACCTTAGAATCTCATTAATAACACTATCACTATCTCCATAAGCTCATTTTCATGCTCATATACAGAGTTTTCCTCGTGACAAGGGAAATATTATACTTTCTAGCGAGTGCTGGTCCCGTATTTTTCGATTCGAGAGAATGAAACGTGACAGCCGAATTCAAATTATGAATTTGTTTTTGTTTGAAGTAGTAACTATATAACTTCATTTCGAAGTTGAAATAATGATTCAATTTGTAGTGAAACGTCTAATAGAATTCAAAACCTTGTTATTGCTGAGATCATCAATTTTGAGTTGATACAATTTAGAAACATCAAATAATTCAATAAGTGAGAATTTTTCGATTTAATTTCAAAGAATTCATCAAAAATGTGTTATTCAAAGTGCAATCAATTGCTTGGCTGAAAAAGCAATATCTTTCCTTAGTTCCTCCGCTGAAGTAATCGATCATATTTCACCTGGTGCCTATTTCGACATATATTTCCGCTCACCTATATTCGGATCCATTATACCGCTGACGTGCTCCAAACATCGTAAAAACACTACGACTGCCGTAGCTGCGTCGCGAATTCGCATTTCCGTCGGCATCCCTCCGACACTTGAAGGAGCGTCGAGACGCGTGCAGACTGACGCTGGAGCATCCTGATACGATCACCGAGTCCGTATCGTATGTCTTACGCAAGCGCGAAAGTATATCTTGACCTAGAGCAACTGATACTCTTCTCAGAAGTGTAAATACCGTTCAAGAGTGACTATGATCTCAAATTAATTCCTATTGCTTCAATACTTGATTGTTGGTCAATTTCTTGATACACAAACAAGAAATTGTGGAGTAATAATTGTGGATCAAAAGGGTTTAACATTGTTTGAATTATATAGTCAGAAAGAGATGCCATGAATTGTTGATTTTTCATGCATTTTCACTCGTGTTTCAATCTTCAAATTTGTGTCAAAGTGTAATGTTGTTTCTTTCACAAGGAAAAGAGACCGAATTGACTATGATTACAGCGTCGGTGGTCAGGTTCTTTCTCGTTCTGATAAGTTGAGAGATCTTGGTGTAGTATTCGACCAGAAGCTTTCCTTTGTCCCACACATCACCCAACTTATTTCATCTGCTGCGAAAATATGTGGATTCGTTTAACGTATTGGCAAATATTTTAATAATACCTCAACATTCATAGGACTATTTTATACCTTAATCCGAAGCAAGTTGGAGTATGGCAGCATGATCTGGGATCCCATTTACACTTGCCATCAACGCCATCTTGAGGATATTCAGAGAAGGTTCTTGAAATTTTTAGTGTGGAGGAAGGATAAAGTTTATCCACAGAGAGGAGTCAATCATAAAAAATTTTGAGTCGAATTAGTTCAATGTCATTTTAGAGCAGAAGAAAAACTCTATCACTCAAATTTTTGTAAAAATTACTGCAAAATAGTATTGATTGTCCTCCTCTCTTGATCGCTTTGAAATTTCGTGTTCCTAGGCAAAAAACTACTAATACAAAATTATTTCACCTAGAGACTTCGAGGATCAACTCCCTAATGCAATCCCCATTTGGTTTATGGAGTCTACATTCAATGGACTTGACAATAATTGTGACATTCGCTATGACTCCATAGAATTCATTATCAGGAGTTATGTGAACAAAGAAAATCGACTGAAATTAATTTATTCAGATTGAGTTCTTTGTAATATCTCATTGAATGCTATAATGTAGTTATAAGGTACTATTTTTTTAGATTAGATTGAGCTCTTTGTTATATCTTTTTCATTTTAATCATTTAGTTATGTATTTAACATTGTTATTATTTTCTATAATTAGGTGTTTTATCTGTTGAAAATAAAGAACTTATTATTATTATTATTATTATTCAGTCGTACATCTGAAACTCGAATTACGACGTTTTCAAGACATCAAATATATTCAAACCACATGTCAACGGCTGATTCGAGTTCAGTATATACCAAGGTATTTTATTTATGTGTTTATAGTTCTACCAGTGTTATACCCTTTTGAGTTTTTTGAATTTTCGGTTCGGAAATTTCGTGAAATATGAAAGATGCTTCTGGGCGACAAGTACCTAGTATTTAGGGCCTTTATAAAGATGGATTCATAAAATGAGGTAACAGAGAAATAAATTCTATTTTCACTCATAGTGGATTATAGAACACCATTACATAATATAATTATATATTGATTTGAATCACTATAGTATGAAATTATATTAAATTAGGGCTTTTATAAAGATCGCCAAGTTTTCACAAAATGAGACGAAAAAAAATAAATTTCATTCTCACGTACACTCGATAATAGAACCACCACATGATATAATTCTTCATCAATTAAAATTTGTATAGTATAAAATTTGGGGCCTTTATAAAGCTGGATTTACAGAAAATAAGGCACCGAAGAAATACATTTTATTTTCTCATATATTCGATAATAGAATAATTGAACGCCATCACAAAATGTAATGTATGCCACTTGCCAAGTAAAATTACGGTGAAACATCTTATTACGTATCCGGTCTTCGTAGCTTAGTCGGTAGAACACCCGATTATGGTACGGTAGAACGCGGGTTCGAGCCGTGCTGAACGCATGGATCGTTGTGTTTGTCTATGCTTTGAGAAGTTTAAATGATGATGAATGCTGGTAATGCCCATTGATTACAAACCAAGTGGCCTTTGGAACCGGTGTTAAACTGTAGGTAAAAAAAATTACATTACGCAGTACGCAACGTGATGAACCGAATCAGCACGCGTGATGGTCTGCGAGTTATGTTTAACGTGATGGAGTGATACTGTGATATAACGGAGTAATATTACTTTCGAGCGTGATGTGATATGACATCACATCACACCTTAACCTACTGTTTTGCGCTCGTCCACTGAAGATGTTATTTGTTTGTTTTACATCTAGGTTTGCATAGACTTCATTTTAGTTGACGTTTCGATACGAATTGCAAATTTGCAAAACTTTTCCTGCAACAGGATTTCGACTTCTGATGAAAACCAACGAGCTTGAAAAACTGAAACTCTTTTACGCGATAACCTTCTGATTCGATTTCACAATGTCTTCTCTATGGGCCACATTCCACTACATTCGAGCGATTTATCACAATAACCTGTGATCGGTATTTTCGGTTTTCACAAGTGAAAGGTACCAGCAGTTAGATAACAATTCGGAATATCTCATTTAGTAATTTATCTTTGGATGAAATGCTTTTATTGAAATTCTTTATATAAAAGTGTGTAAGAAAACGAAAAACAGATATCCCTGTATGGATGTTCATGTATAAGGGTGCTTGTTTTTCCTGAAGATTTCACTTTTATGTTTCATCGTCAAATATAAGTAGATATACGTTTTCATGATAAGCCAATCCAGTCTAATCAGAACGAACCAATAGGTCCGAAAAACATGTCATCGGCTATTTCTCTATAAGAATTATAGAAAATACCATTATTCTCCCATTCAATGACATAATAATAAATTGGAAAAATGACAAATAAAATGAATAATTCCGCTTTACAAAAACCCTGTTATTGCTAGAAATATCTAAATAAATATAGTGTATCAATAATATATAGTATTGATAATATAGTATAACAATATTATCAAACTGGATTGGTTCCAAAAAAGACTTCACCAGGAAGATATATCCACGCAAGATCGAATCACAATTGGAGTATAAAAATTAGGTTGATTAGGCGATATTACATAGGGTTAAATCTATATGTCATCCTCAATACCTTAGATCTGCTGAAGTCAGGCTCTTCAACATATTTCTAGAAAATGGATACTTGAAATCTTTTCTGGCTTAATGCTTTCAGCAGTTTTCAACGACCGCTTCTTCTAGGTCTGTCGATAACACAACTATTAACGGTGATATACCTAAAGAGAGCAATTCGTAGCAAATTTCGTTGCAGTTCAAGCATGGATTAACGCAAAAGTTAACCCTTATTCTTGGAGGTGTACCTGATATTGAAGTGGCCAGATACAATCCATTTTCTGTCCCTAACCTGTTAAGCAAGTTGAAGTAAAAAATACTAACACTAGCCTTGGCGGATTGCATTTATCTTATACGGTACAGTGACTGTCAATCAGTTTACATCGGTCAGACTACCCAATGTTTAAAAAGAAGGTTGGCCATCCATAGAAGTGATGATAGATTACAACCGCAAAAGTGCGCTCTAGCAAATCATGCATCGAAAATCTTCTTTAGAGCATCGATTCAATTTGGAGGAACCGAAAATTCTCTCCATTGAAACCAAATATAAGAAAATAATCTTCTTGGAGATGTGCTATATCAACAATACTCCTTATAACACCAACAAAAGAACTGATATTGAGAGCCTTAGTTGTGTGTATAGTTATTTGTCATCCTTGGATGAGCCTGGCCAAATCTCCAATGGCTAGGAACCGTCGGTCGTGTTGTGATTGTTTTCTGTGGCATTACAGATTTGTTACGTTGATGTGTCATACTTATTCGTTCTATGATTTAACCTCGCTTCATGAGTTTGTTTGTATGTCATTTATAGATTTTACGTTGTTGAGCACTGTCGCCTTTATATTGCTAATAACTGTTGGATGACTTTTGTGTCGTTTTTGTTGTTTCATTGACTAATGTCAGATGTAGGTTTCCTTTTTCTACAATTTCTAACTATTTAATTAACACCTTGTCCATAATTCCAGTATTTCTGAAAAAAAACAGAATTGCGTTTGGAATATAGAATTGCCGACGATAGTCGCTTAAATTAGTTCTGCCCACCTTTTGCCGATAACCCAATGTCAAATTATATAATGTGAACAAGCACGTGGTGTGACATGTTGTCAATATACCTTGAGAGAAACAGTAACTCCATAAGACATCGCAACGACCATTCAACGAAGGTGAAACTTGAAACTACTGTTGCCATTTGCCATTCTTGAAATTTTTATTTCAATAATGTTTCCGTCTTTGATTCTATTTGGATATAATCTCCATAACAATATTGAACTGAAATTATGATTCACCTCCATAGGAATATCCAATAGAAATATAAGTTTCCATCGAATTATTGACAACTAAGTTCAAATACCTGACACTTCGAATTCTCATATCCATTGTTTTTTCAGAAAAAACACTCCCGTTTGCCGAAAAATATGGAAAAATGTTACCACTTTGAGATTAATCTGATTAATGGTTCTCTACTGACAATAAATTTATTTATTGTCATTCCGCTTAGCCTCATTCCTAATTAAATCTTCCTTCAATTGGAGTAATAAATCATAACAATTAGTAGAAAGCAAGCTGGCCATTAATTATCTTGTCATTCCGGATATCATTTTACATCCCTCATGCGATTTCAGGACCGCTAATGGAAGCAAACACGTTGTATCTAGATATATTTTATTTATGAATTTCTGTTGAATTCTCATACACTGTTGAACACGCAAGGAAATCTGTTGGCAATTCTGAACGTGTTCAAGATTATGCAACCCCCTTGCATTATTGTGAACATTCAGAATATTTCCAAAATATGTACTAACATGTAACTGACTCTCGATAACGGGGACAGGTTGACAAAAGATAGCATTGTGACACAATTAACACACACAAAACTTTAATGATAACAATTTCTCCTCTATCATTTTGCTTCTTTTTATAAATATTTTATCTCATTAACTCGATACACCCCAAAATAAAGTTTACATTAGAAGAAGAACGTGACAACTCAATTAATTTCTTAGACCTAACAATCAAAAAATTAGATAATTAACATTCGTTCTCTATTTATCACAAACCATCACACACGGATACAATAATTCAACCAATTTACACAATACAACCAAAAATGTCATCATTTAATAGTATGGTTCATAGACTTGTTAACCTTTCGCTTTAGAACGTTGCTTTCAACGAAGAAAAAAGCTTAATTATGCAAATAGCCTCTAACAATGGTTACCAACCCGAAATAAAAACAACTCAATAAACAAAAAACTTTTCAAAAGAGCGGTTTCAGAAGTTTATCCTCTTATTGAGAGAAAAGTCGATATATATTGTTTACATATATGTGGACACTAAATTAAATCAAAATCACTTTCAGCAAGCTATAAGATTAATATTTTTTTTCGGACCACTAATAACATTGGTAAAATAATCAAAAATAATAAATCAAAAATCAATAAAAATCTAATGTGTGGGGTTTACAGAATTAAATGTGGCAGTCGTGAAAAATTTTATATAGGAAGAACTTTCAGAAATTTCCAAATCAGATTATCGGAACATAAACGTTGTTTTGAGAAACAGAAAACAGATTCCCATTATGCTAACCATTTATTAGAAGAAAGTCATATATTCAGTTCAGAGTTTGAAATATTGAATAGAGAGAATGAAGGGGCCAAGCTAAATTTCCTAGAATCATTACATATTAATAGATTCAAAAATTCGGGACTTCTACTCAATAGCCAGTAAGAGGTTAACGCTAGCCCTCTACTTAATATGTTCATTAAGAATATTCCAGTTAGCAGATCAGATTGATTACCTAAGTTTTAGTTAATTTACATTCAAGTTTATATTTTATGTTAAAAAAATTTTAAATTTTCTTTATTTGTTCTTAGAAATCTTAGTTGTATATTTGTATCTTCCCTACATTTAGTTGATTTACCTGACTCAAGAAATTGATTTTCTGTGTTCATCTCCATGTATACGATCCTTTTGTTAAATATCAGTGTATTCCATGATCCTCATTCCAAGTTAGTCATAGAACATACCTGGTATGTTCTGTGAAAATAGCTATAAGTACTGACTTTGTAAAATTTCACATAGTATTAATCAAGCATCTGATAGAGAAGTAGTCTTAGAAACGTCGTCATGCGTACTTCATATTGAATTATGAGAAAATTTTAAATATTGTTTTATTATGGATATTTTCTAACTAGAAAATCATGATGCCGTAAAGAAAATCCGAAACACCTTCAATTAGAATTGCAGGAACTGTGGAAATAAAAAGTAAAATTCAATAAAGTTTTGTAATCCTTCAAAAATTCAATAGTTCAATTTTCTATCAAGCTTAATCGGAATTTAAACATATTCAATGAGAAATTAATTGAGAACTTTGCTCTAAATTATGAATTTAGAAACACATGACACCACAGGATATGGTATAAATCATATATACATGATATATATATATATATATATATATATATATATATATATATATATATATATATATATATATATATATATATATATATATATATATATATATATATATATATATATATATATATATATATATATATATATATATATATATATATATATATATATATATATATATATATATATATATATATATATATATATATATATATATAGGAAAATCAGTTACCTTTTAGTATTTTCCAAACTTTCGAAAATGTTCATTTTCTTCTTCAGAGCTAAAATTGTACAATATTAACAGTTTATATAAAAAGGCACTATTGAAATTTTCTTTCAAAATTACTGTATGAATTTCATACATTGATAAAAATGAAATTAATAATTCTCAATTCATTTGAACTACCTCTTTCTTACTATTTGAAAATTGCTTTCCTTTTTACAATAGTTCTATTTCAAAATTTCATCTCAACTCGAAGTCTTCATAAAAATTGGCAGTCCTCTCTCGATTGTTCTTAATTCTTTCGGTCAGATCTATTTCACACAATTCTCCGATGTCAAATTTTTGAATTTCGTGCATAAACTTGATTTTTATGATACTTCTTTCAATTTCAATTTATTGTCTATGGTGGAAATCTGTCACGAAACTTCACATTTGAGGTTATGATGTTACAGTTGTAAACAATTCGATACTTTAATTAATCATAAAATATTTGAACATTTCGAATAAATATTGATATGAATATACATAATTTGGTAAGGTGGAATACATTTAAATAATGTCGTTTTTGTAAATTTTTTTTCGAATTTTTTTTAAATTTTTCATCTAATTCATTGACATTTTCAACTAAAATATAGTATTTCATGATGAACAAGATTCAATCTTTAAAATAAGTGATATCCGAAAAATTGTCAAGATCCCTAATATCTATTATCAGATATTATTATTACCCTCGAATGTTTTATTCATATTTGAGAGTGAAAATACGTGAATAACCCCCACTTGATATTTAAAGAACAAATCAAATACATGAATCTTTCGTAAGTTTATCATTTGAACACGTTCATCTCTTCTAGTGGAATTGACGTTATATTTCATTGACTTCAGACATATTGCGAAAATCCACTTCAAATGTAACTACTCAACAATTCTTTACGATATGAGACTAAACGGAATCTGCATTGTATTCTTTACAAAACAGAGCCATCTATCAAGATAACCAACACGTCGATAGGAAAATATGTGCGACAAACAAACGGAAATATGAATGTTATAAATATTGTCTTCAGGAACAAGTTCCAAAGTTGAATTTAGAGCTCTAACCAGAACTCTGTTATCGTATTTCACTGAAATGAAGTAGCAGGTGGAACGTCCAGAATAGAGAATAAAACTGGCAATAAGTCATGATGGGATAACTTAATGGATTTTACGAGGCTCGAACCTAAAGGGTGATAGTTCGATTTGAGCATTTTAAAATGAATTGTTTTTTTGTGAATGTATCCATAACAATTGATTCCTTTTGTTATATATTTGATTAAGTACGGGAAGATTTTTTTCCATCACAAGAGATGCTAATTATAGAAGAACGTTATTTTAAATGACTGAGCCATCTGAATCAACGTTTCTCAATTGGACTGGTAAAATATTACGGCACGCAGAAACCGAAACTCATCTGAAACTATAAAAAAATTCCCAAATGAATGTTATATTTATTTTTGTTATCAATAAATTAGCAAAAACAGTAATGCATACGGATATCAACACCTAGGTGGGTACAAAAATAACGAAATAAGTCATCAATTTGGACGAAATATAAACTAAATATTGTGTAAAGCAGACACAAATGCGAGTCAACTTTGTTGTAATAATACTTTTATTCCCACAGATATACATCCAAATACAGAAGAAAACAAATTAACCACAAATAATAATAAATAAGAAAACATTGAAGAAAAACTAAGCAAAAAAAAAGCGAATAAAAGTATAAGCGAATATGTACAACGTAAATGCAACAAACTAAAAATGAAACATACTCTGGGGAACAATTTGTAAAATAATTTCTGTTGATCTCGATTTTTACGCTGTTTTATAATTAAATTGACATGCTGATTACAAAACTGTTATCAGTGTTTTTCTAAAAACGTCAAGTTATTTTTCTACAGTTGTTGCGCAAACTGTACTGGAGTATTTGAGAATATGGACGAAAGGAACACGTGGTAAACTTCCGTTTGGTATACCAATGATTTCGCGAGAACCAAAAGACCTTTTCAATGATTGTTACTTTGGATAGTTAAAACTGCAGAACATAACAGAAAAGAAAAAATCAAATATGGAATATAATATCCTGGTTTACCGTCAGCTATACGTCCTGTGTCGCATTCAGCTGAAATGCCAGTGCAAGGTTTTCAAGAATTAACCTCTTTGTTTAATTAAATTGAGCTCTGTCAACTGAAGAGGACTATTTTAAGTGTATCATTTCGGCATTTCCTAGCTTGTGATATGAAAAATGGAGGCTGGTGTTTTTGATGGGCCACAGATTCGGCTTCAACTTATTAGAGATGAACGTTTGCATTGAAACAATGACCGAACATAAAAAAATGCTTGCCGAGAGCCCAGAATTACGCCGAAATTGTTCAACAACTCTTAGAAAGCTTCAAAAAGCTTGGCTATAACACGAGTATCAAACTGCAGTTTATACATAGCCATCCTGCATAACTTTTCAGAAAATGTTGGCGCTGTTAGTGATGAACAGGGTGAGTAATTCCACCAAGATTTTAAGGAGTCAAGGTATCAAGGTAGTTGAGATGTCAGTATGATGACTGACTACTGTTGGAGCATCAAGCAAGAATGTCCCCAGATTGAACATGCCAGGAAAATTCATGAGCGAACATTCTTACCTTAATATCTTTTTTTACTTCTGTTATAAACACAACTTAACTTTTAATATTATAATAACTTTTGTATGAATAAAATATTTCAATATGTTTGGCTTAGAACACACTTTATTTTCCTATGTATGCCCATCTTGAAATGACTTTTGGGTTGAAGAGAGTGTATTCTGTAGTTTAAAAACTTGACGCGATAGAGAAAAATTGAGGACATTTTTGAATTCAGGACCAGAATAAAGTCAAAAATAAGTCGAAGATCTAAGACAACAAAATTGCTGTTTCCCTGCTGGTCAAAATTGCTAGTCAACAGAAGTTGATGAAAAGAAGTTGATGAAATCAACGAAAAAAAAATTGAAATCAATTGCAATGGTAATATAAAGTAACCATTTATTTGTTCAACGAAGTTGTTTCGTCTTAGTAATTTTCTTAGACGAAAAAGTAGTTTCACACGAATAGCTTGAGGACATTAATATGGTCAACTCCGCTGCATGAATTATGGATTATTCAATTGTAGTTCTTATGCAGTAACCACAGTTATATTCACTGAATTGAACTTTGATCTGTGTTCTAGATCTAGAGATAATTCAATACTATACCCACTGAAGTAGACTTGAAATTGTCATTAGATGGATTATCATCCACAGATTACCTGAATGCACTTTTTTCTGGGGGTTAATGAATAATTTTCAAGGGCAGTTATATTTTTCATCATCAATCCAATCATTCTCTCAACTAGTATAGATCAAAAATATTGGTTGTGGATGGATGAAAATCCGGATTTTTTGATGGATAGATATTTATTTATGCAATTCTAACTAAAATTATCAAATTTTTTATAGAATTTGAAACAACAGAAATTTTGACCATACTAAGACTTGCTAGACTGCGCCAACCAGAACGTTGGTGTTGATAGCTGCTTATCTAGCAGTCATTTCTGAAAGTTTACAAACAGAGCAGTAGTGTAATGATAAGTGGTATCAATTTTATTCTTTCTTAAAGTCAACTGGCATCGAATCTTTGTTTTTCGTACTTTCCACTGATATTTCATCCCAGCAAATTTCATTGATTATCACCAATGAAATATCAATGAATAGACATTTTTGCTGAGGCAGATGTATTTTGAGTTAATTTCTTCCTAGATTCTTCGAACTCCTGGGAAGAAGCAGGTTCATTACTTTCAAACTAAGCATATCTCCTAGGAGACAAAGATATGACAGATATTCGAGTTAACCTTCTCTCTTACTGAAGATTCATGAATATGCCAATTTCTGTAACTCTCTTATTGACTCCACCAGAACAGTAACGAAAAAATTCGAGGGAATAATGATCGAGGGAGTAAAAACTCATCATGCAAAACTATGCATGATAGGAAAAATTACTCCTTGTTTCTCACCACTATTCAATCATTTTGCAACTGCAGATTTGTACTAATACTAAATTTCAATGCATTTAATGCTTGGAAATTCAGTAATACTACGAACATGCAGTCCCAAAATAATGAATATGGTGATTAAAAACCGAGAGTTTCTTCTCTTTCATACTATGCATTGTCAGTAAGCCATGGACTATTCAGTTCAATATTTTAATATCAACAAATTTCCTGAAGAGATTTGAATACTACTGTAATGAAAAAACGACTCGAAAAAAAAAGAAAGAACAAGCCATAGAAACACCACTCATTGCTATTTCGATTTGCTTATAAAGATATAATAATGCGAATTGTAATAATGACATCGAGATACAAAATCCCAAGTCTTCATAAATATTTCAGCTCTTAACAAGTTTTAAATTGAAAAATCTGGGAAAATAATTATGTTTACGTGAAAACCATCATAGTAGAGATATTCTTTACACGTATCATACGCAAAAAGAAATTCTGCTGAGAATGAAAATGGAAGAACATGAATGTGGCAGTTTTATTAACTCAACATTAAAGGGTTACGAATTCTCGAATTTTGTATTCATTAGAACTATATACCTTGACCGATGAATTCCAGAAATAAAGCATTTTGTTACTCAAATTAATTTCCGCACCGTCCAAATAGAGAGAAAACCAACGCAATTCTGAATGACTTACTGGGTTATAAATTTTCCGCGGTTTTACCTAGCGGGCGGCAAGCGCCTGTTGGCCATTATTCTCTTTTTCCCCGGGCTTGTCTTGGGGAGCGAGTAGATAAATTAGGGAAAACGTTCGACATTATAAAAATTTATCATATTATTTTATGAGTATTGTGACAGAATTTTCTGTGAAAATCATTGGAGTTCAATATTATGCCAAACAATTGGAATGCACACTTATGTCAGCTATATATATATATATATATATATATATATATATATATATATATATATATATATATATATATATATATATATATATATATATATATATATATATATATATATATATAATATTATATATATATATATATATATATATATATATATATATATATATATATATATATATATATATTTCTTGAAATTGACTTATTGCCTGTTTAAGATATTTTATTTCGAAAGTTTTTAGCAATAACAGGCTTTTTTTTTTTTTCTTCAAGTGTGAATTGTAATTGATTATGAAAACTATTGAAACGTTCTAATATTTCATTAATTTGATCTTTATCTGCTATTATTAATCAATCATCAACATATCTTTTATATAATAAGATATTTTCTTCTAAATCTTTTAGTACATTTTCTTCTGAAAACTCCATTACTAATTGAGCAATAACACTTGATACTGGACTGCCCATTGCGACACCAATTTTTATATATAGATATAATGATATAATAAATATAATAGATATAATAATTGGACAGTTTTGACAAAGTTGTAATATAACAACGAAACGTCAACAAAAATAAAGTTTTTCATATCAAAAAAAAGCCTGTTATTGCTAAAAACTTTCGAAATAATATATATATATATATATATATATATATATATATATATATATATATATATATATATATATATATATATATATATATATATATATATATATATATATATATATATATATATATATATATATATATATATATATATATATATATATATATATATATATATTTATCAGCATTCATTTGAGAAATTCAAATTAACCAAGAGAATGTTATAGTAGAGCTAGATATGTGGACGTGGTGCCACTGACGAGTTCCTTGCAGAACGAAACATATATGTCTCGAACTTCCATCAGGTGTGCCATCGATTTCAATATTTCTCTAAAATTTATCCCTTGACGGATAATGGAGACATCACATCGTATACGTTCACATATTTAGCTCTACTCTAACATTCTCTTGGTTAAATCGAATTTTTCATATGAATGTTCTAGTGTTCATTCTCTTGTATATTTCGTTCTTGTATGTTTCGTTTCGTTCAGTCATATATACATATATAAAAAAATGTACCTATACCAGAATATTCATTCGAAAAATTCAAATTAATCAAAAGAATATTATAGAAGATCTAACTATTTTAACGTGTAAAATGTGATGACTTTATTATCCTTCAAGGGATAAATGTTAGTGAAATATTGAAATCGATGCCACACCTGATAAAAGAGCGAGACAGCTGTTTCGTGTTGCAAGGAACTCGTCAGTCTCACTAAGTGTGATTAATTTGAATTTTTCGAATGAATATTTTGGTATTCAATTGCTATGAAAATCAAACTATTATTCAACATAGACTGGTATGTTTTAAGAGACGTGGAACTTCTAGTGCGTATTTTGTAAACCGTGTGAGTCTTTTTTCTGGTAGGTATACTGCCTTTCAGTTGAGTAAAAATGCTTTCTTAGTGAGAGATTATATTCCTTCTGACCTAACATAATGTCGTCTTTGTTGAGGATTTTGTCGATGTTCTCGGACAGGTTAGGCACGTATGGCATGGACACAACTTTTGACATGTTTTTTTTTTTCATCGACTTGGTTCTCACTAGATTCCCAATATGTGAGACGTATTTCAAATCTCCGTTGGAAGAGAATTGTCACATTTTGACAAATTCAGACATTCCTTATATGTCTGTAGGTATATATAAATGTACAATTATTTTCAATTTGAAATGTAACTTTTTTCGGTTAGTGACCAAAACAATTGATGTCTGACATTATTGGAAAAAGGCCGCAGTGATGACTGAAATTTTGTTTGATGACGTTTGGTTGCGAATTGTAACTGTGAAAAGCTAAAACAAATTGAAAATTCAATAAACCTAATTATTCATATATTGATAATGGAATATAAATTGCATCAATTATTGAAGTTGATTCGAATTAATTTGATTACCTACTGAAGTCGAATGAATTGTTGAAATTAATTTCTTCATTAGTTTTCGCTACAAATTTCAGCTTTGTCACAATTTTGAAATGAATAATTTTCACTGAATGATAGGACTAATTACACAAAACAATTCAATCACTGAAATTCTACATCTGAGTTTTTAATAAAAAAAACCAGTATGATATACCACTCAGCACATGCTTCAGAAGTATCTTCTTCTGCTTTGATCTATGGAAGAAGCTTTAGGACAAAGAGTCAGTACAAATCGATTTGTATTGTTATTAAAAACTCTTATTTCGTGGAAAATATAATATATAATTAGTTTAATTAGTCACCCATATAATTAGTTCATTGAGAAAATTTACTGTTACTCGAATATACATAAAATCGTTCAACGAAAAAAACCGAAAATTTCCAAATCTTTTACGTGATTGCCGTGACCCTAGAAAAAGTGAGGAAAAGCATTTTGACCAACCTTCTCGAAATGAAAACTATTAGCACTGGTGATTTAACCATAATGGGTATCCACAATTTTGGATGACCAATAATAACGAATATTCGTCTCAACTATCTGAATCCAAGTTAATGCGCTTTCTTTTCGTAAAATAGTTCGCACAAGAAATCTTAGAAATGACTGAAAGATACATCGAAAAAGAATCATGTTAGCAATGCATTATATGATGGATAGTAGTAAGTATCCTCAAGAACTTGGCTTTCTAACCGTTGGGGCCCACCTCACCTGCAGGGTGTAAGGTGATCCAAGGATGGAGCGATACGAACCGTTAAGGTATTTATTGTCCATTGAATGATCTCATAAGTTCATTAAAATTTTCACTATCAACTCAAAAAAAATTATCAACTTCCTGGAGAGAACGTTTGTAATATTCCGAGGAACAAACTAGACAGCGCTGGTTCATTCAGTATTTCTACTGCCGAGGACACTCCAATATTGATATATATATATATATATATATATATATATATATATATATATATATATATATATATATATATATATATATATATATATATATATATATATATATCGAAATATTTGAAACAAAACTCTCAGGGAGCTGTCTACACAAAAGTCGTCAAAGTGAACGAACTTATCACTTTCACTTAAGTGCGCTTCGAGATAGCATCGAATTTGTTGAATTATAGTAGGATCTAAATTTTTCATTTTTATTTGAAATCATCAGTATTATTCAATCAATGTATTAAGAATCGACGACTTTCAAAAGGCCTTCAGGTCCTATATCCGAATGCGGAGAATATTAGTTCGTGAACTATTCACGTGAGTTCCCTCTATCAAAGAAGAGACGTATAAACTCTCTTCAGCATTTCAGATATACCCCTGGTGAGAGTACGTAAAGGCTTTGTAGATATTCCATACAAACACCCCAGAGCTTTGCCTGTAATGTGTAAGAATTGTCACATACCTAATCTGTCCACATCAATGTCACATGAATTTTGAAACTGAATATAAATATATTTAGTTTCTTGTGGATTGGCTAGGCGTTTTTTTGGGTATTATTATTATTTCGATTGTTCCCCATCAGGACAGCGACTGAACTTGAATTCGCAATCATTAGGAATTTTGCTTCATCATTTTTGCCTCCCAAAAATGCTTCATCCTCTCTGAATGCTCTTTCTTCCGTTCATCTGTCCACTTTACTCCAGGTTGACGATTTGATTTTTGCTCAAAATTTACATGTGCGATTTTATAGCGAGATTCAGTGCAATCTTCGAGATTTTTTATATTGATCTGTTGTAGGTCCTTTTGGACCTCTTTTAGCCTCTCTGTTCCGCATTTACTATTCATAATTATATTGAGTAGTTTCTTCGGTATTGTGGACTGTTTCATTCTGTAGACATGTGCATAGAACTTTGCTCGTCGTTTTCTGATTTCTTCTGTTATCGTATTTGTCTTTTGATACAGTTCATTCTGAGGTATATATATATATATATATATATATATATATATATATATATATATATATATATATATATATATATATATATATGTAATATATATAATGAGTAAAAGATGAGTTCTCGGCGAAAGTAGGGCCACTTAAATTTACCTTGTTTATGTATGAATATAAATATATATATATATATATATATATATATATATATATATATATATATATATATATATATATATATTCACAAATATGTGTGTTTTTCATTCGATTTCCTTTCCAAGGAAATAAATAAAGATTCAACAAGAGAGTGTACATTTGAATAAAACTTCTCGAGTATATTCACTTCTGAGTAAATTTTCAAACCGAATCGACTTTCTCATTACATTCAATACCTTGAAATATCTCTCTGATCAAAGTCGTTCATAACTGTTTCGTTTACATATTTTGTCGTAACCTATAGAACTTCACAAACGAAATGTACACAAGGAAAATTAAGCTCACTGAAAGCTTCTTTTCTCAAATTCGGTCACGAATATCTAGATTGGATTTTTAATTAAATTTCAAGAACAGAAACCAATTAGACGAATGGAAATTTATTCGAACTACATGACTCCTTTCCTTTTTTCAGTATTTCAATAGTAATTGAAAATTTCAATAAAAGTATCAGTAATAATACCTGTTTTTATGAGTTTGTGTCGTGTTCCTTCGATGAAAATTGGAATTTTATTTTGACGGGATATCAATATTGGCCTTGAAATCTCGATAATGAGAGGTAACTCCTCTTTTTCGAAATCACATTACTGAATGAAGTCTCGATTTGAATGTCTTCAATGAAGTCTTTATGTTTCTTATCATGATCATTCAAAGAATCTCATGTAAATCTGCCAAATATTTTCGATATTTTCATGGAATTTCGTGTTGAACCAGAAGTAATCATCTCATTTTGCTCTCATCTCATTTCGAAGCAGGCCAATCAATTGTTTTCATTCCTACAGAATTACCTTGAGCTGGAACGAGAGTTGAACTACAGTTCAACGTCGATTTCAAAGAGTTCAAGTGAAGGCCTATACTGAATTGAACCAATATATATATATTCCATTTTTTCTTCCTATAGTACTGAATTTGTTCCGATTTTTTCTCATTTGAAACATAATATAGATAGAGTTATAATGACAAAATCAAATCTGTGAATAAGTTCAAAGCAAGAATTCTGACATAATTGGAAAAAGGCCGCAGTGATGACTGAAATTTTAATTGTAAGAAACAATTGGACGCAATTGAAGCAATTATATCAATGCACCAGCTTATAAAATTTGTGAATATCTCAACTCAAAATAACCTTCATTAATTAGATTCAATCCGGTCCACAGTATAAAAAACTCCTTAGAACTTACCTATCAATTGAAAACTGCAAAAATTCCTGCTCTCTTTTGACGTAACAATTTTGTTTCCTTCTATACCCAATGCAGAAATAAAAAATATTATACAAAGCACTTTAGATCTCAACAATGATATTTCACAAGTAATTAAAAAAGGAACAATGTCAGCATTATCCTTATGTTTGAAGCAAAGTTATTTTAAATTCAATAACACGGTATATCAACAATTCGACGGGATACCTATGGAATCACCTTCATCACCCTTATCAAGTGAAATATTTATGAGTAGTTTAGAGAAAACAATATTCAGCTCAAACGTCACGCTAACAAAAAACGTTTTTCTTCGGAAACTGTATGTAGACGATGTTTTCTGTATCTGGAGTGGGTCCGACAGACAATTAGATAACTTTTTGAAATATATTAACTCATTTTACACATCCATTAAAGTCACAAAGAAATAGAAAATGACAAAAAAAACATTAAACTTTTCAGATTTGACCATTACTAGGAAAGATGATTCTCTAACCTATGATATATACAGAAAACCTACATGCACAGATACCTTAATTCCTAAAGATCACTACTAAATATTAAACTTAGTCAACCACTAAATATTAAACTTAGCTCTTTTCTTTCTTCCATATATAGACTTTTGTCCATTCCGCTCTCCGATGAAAATATTAACAAAGAGGTAAAAACTTTGAAACTTCTAGTAAATAATAGCGGTTATATAATAGCGGAATATGATAGGTAATCTTATGAGAAAACTACAATTTATCCATCTCAAATTATAAAAAGCGAATAAAAATATCATCTTACTAATTTCATACCTCAACTCAGCGAATCAATTCGCGAAAGATTGAAGAAAAAGAGATAAAAACCATTTGTACTAACAACAGAAATATTGAGCCACTTTTAGTGAATAATAAAGAAAAGATAAATGTTGAAGACAAAAGCGGGATTTATAAATTTATTTGTAATGAATGTCCAGCGTTTTATATCGACCAAATAGGTAGAGAAATAAAAACTCGGGTTGACGAGCATAAGAAGTCGATTTTGTACAATGTTAATAAAACTGGATTCTCAGAATATTGTATTAACTCTAATCACAATTAACTCTAATTCAAAGCAAGAATTACTGAAAGTTCTGTACGAGACATCATGTATATTTTCTCTTCATTTTGCAGAACTGGACAAGTCGGCGAAACTTTTCTTGGCTTGTTATCATTCCTTACTGAACTCCATAAAAATGATGACTCTTTCCTCAAATTCACGTAAGCAGGTTGAGCTCTGGCTCAGGAGAGATACTCATGTCTCTGAATATATATCCAACTAGAATAATTTTCACTTAAGCTACTCAAGAGCACGGCTTATGGAGTTTGTCACCGTATTCGGGGATTCTTGGCTTTAAACCGCCAGACGTTTGCCAGATTGAAACACATTTCATTGTCATTCAAATGTGATAGTTGAAGTTGTGTTTATTATCTTTCAGTTGAATACGTTTTTGTTTCAAAAATGATCATTATTATGGAGGTTAGTTCTGAATCGTATCAACCTACTACAGGCGACGAAAATTACTTTGATAAATTATTTTCGCAATTAAATGTAACTGAATTGAATAGATATATTAAAGAAATGAATCGATAAAATTAATTGACTTTTCACCCAATATTTTCCGTGATATTTTAGGAAAGCAAAGCAGTATATTTTCACAGTATATTTCAGCAGTATATCAGCACTTAGCAGAATTTCACTGAATCAAACATGCTGTATTCATTGAGATTCCTGAAATATTGGGATTATATAAAAAACATTGCTGATTATTACCATGAATTTTCAATTGAATACAATTATTCTATACACTATAAACTTGTGAGAGCTGGATCGATGTGGATCGTTTATCTCCAAAAGATTAGTGCAACCTGAGTCATCGGAAGGCATAATCAAATATCGCTCAAGTTATAGACAACGACAACATTTGTTTCATCAGTGGAAATTGTTCAACATTTATTGCTTAGGCCTGCTCATAATTATGTTTTGTTAATTTTTGTTATTACTCTCTACATTCTGGATCGTAGCATTATCGTGGAATGTATCTATTTGCTACTATCTTGATCTACCTACTCTCTAACAGTAAGTTGAATAATTCAGAAGTTTCTTATATAACATATTTCGAAGTTGCTTCTTCAGATACACGCACAAAAAGATAAAATTCAATGACCCACGAAAAAATCTCTAAATTCTTTTCTGAACACGAAACCGGCTTACCATGAAATGCAAATAGATATATCCACCTTTGAAACAATCGGATTGGCAACAGTGGTCATATAGTTACCCACTCGGACAACCTCAGTTGTGTCTAAGTGAAATGAATTCGAAGAGAAAAGGACAATAGCTGAGAGCATATAATCGGATATTTGATTCTGTTTGTCTGTTATAAATATGGTATTGGGAAAATGTGAAGAAAAGTGAGTTCAAACAATTTCAGATATTGATGAGTGTATACATACATACGAACAAAGTTTTTATGCATTATGTTTTTATTCGAAGTCGATGGAAGATGAAAAATTCGAAAAAATACTAGGACATCCACAGAAAAAAAATTGATTGATATATATATATATATATATATATATATATATATATATATATATATATATATATATATATATATATATATATATATATATATATATATAAGAAAATGAGCACCAGAACATTCATTCGAAAAATCGAATCAACCAAAAATTGAAAAATTGTTGTGTAGAGCTATAGTGATGCCGCCATTATCGTTCAAGGGATAAATGTTAGAGAAATATTGAAATCGATGTCACACCTGATGGAAGTGCGAAACATCAAGTGCGACAGACGAGTTCTACCAGGAACTTATAATATTAATTTAATACATATAGGTCCACCGAGGTCTACACTTTGAGATGCAAATTCAATGCATATCTAACAACTCTTTTATTCGTCAAGCTAGTTATTCGACGCTCGGTTTGTCGTCTTTAATACCTGCAGGCGAAAGTGAGTGAATCCTACCCATCCTCCCAGATGTATTAATTTTTACGTAAGGAATAATTAAATTGAAGGAGGATTGTATTGAAAAATGAATTATGTATTTAGTTTAAGATATATAATGTTAAATTTTTGCATAACTCATGTATTATATACGTATTGTTAACATTTGTAAATGAAGATTTGTTAAGTAAGTAAGTAAAGTGGGGCGTAACCCTAGACCTGGGTTCGAATCCCAGTCGTGTTCAAAACTTTTGAAATGTAATTTCAATTCTCAGTTTTCACTATAACAATATATATATATATATATATATATATATATATATATATATATATATATATATATATATATATATATATATATATATATATATATATATATATATATATATATATATATATATATATATATATATATATATATATATAATTATTGATATAGTGTTTCATTCATATTGAATCAGCTCATTTTCATGACTATAGTGGTTTTCCCATAGTTATTTCCCGAATCTGTAGTTAAACTTCAAAAGTTCTAGAATGTTTCAATTATGCCTTTTTCAACCAAAGTTTGAGTGGCGGAATAAATTATCGAATATCATCTGATCGTCAATGTAATGATGTTTTGTTCATGCTTATTCGAAATTGAACGGTTTCTTTCATTATTTCTGTTGATTGTTTCAATAATTAGAATAGAAAACATCGAAGATTTATGACTCTCATTCCGTTTACTGTATCTATGTCAATGGTATTTTGAGAGAAATTGAACAGAACTTTTCGAGCCGTTCATCCTTGTGGACAAATTGGAAAATTATGCCATGAAATTTTCTGCTCCATATCCTGCAGCATCTTCATGCTGAATTACAGGTTGGAGAAATAGAAAACCAAATTTCTTCACTTACACCCGAAATCGATACGAGCTTACTACCCCTGCGTTCAGAGGGAGCTACGCATATTGAACCCAAATAAAGTAGGTACAATAAGCTTGGTTTTTTAAGTTCAATATTATCTCTAAGAGAAATAGAATGCCCCTATATATAATTCACGAGCTCAGAGCTGTCCACAAGGTTTCCAGTTTAATTTCATATTATTCGATAAAAAATTCATAGTTCAATTCCCGACTGAACCTCTGAAAAATTAAGTGATAGAATTTTCCATGACGAAACAACACGAATAACTACAGCATTATGCGAAAGTTAATATTTCAATTCTTTCAATTCTGAATCTATATGTGTTAATATATATATATATATATATATATATATATATATATATATATATATATATATATATATATATATATATATATGTATATGGTTATATTTCATTAATGTCTCACTTATTACGTTAGCATTTACTTACGCGACATTAGAAAGAATTTTCGCAATGTATCCATTTTCTTTCTTACTTTTGTGAATAGTTCAGAAATTATTCAGAGGTTACTCTCCGTGACGAAAATTATAACATCACGTGGAAAGCATAAGTGAGGATGCGTTTCAACTTTTCTCGATATGCCTGAACACTTGTTCGAAAATCAGGTCAATTAATTCCAGAATGTCCAAGTCAATAGTTTTGAAATTGATGATTGATGAGGCCGATTCTTGGAGAAAATTAATATCCATAATGAAGCAATATTTAGAATTTTCTCATGGTTTACTACAAATACGCATGACGTCGTTTCGAAGTACTACTCCTTTATCAAAAAATGCAGATTTTTTGCTTGTAAAATGAATTAGATTTATTTTGATTACAACGTGAACAGTAATAAAATTAATAGATTTCAATGATTAAGAATTAACCTTCGGACAGTTGTTTTCCTGATTCGACTCAAAGTTGAGCCAACTTTGCTAGCAAATTATTTTTTTTCAGGAGGAGGCATACATTCATTTGGGAAAATCACATCAAATAAATGATATTAAATACTTCACACTTTCATTTGCTAAAGCCACTGAAAATACAAATACACATATTGACCTCCTACCTACCTAACGTGACTTTTGAACCCGGGATTAGAAATCTCTTAATTTATAGTGACTATTGCCTCTGTACATAAAATTTATTTCACAGGTCTGAAAGATCTTCTCATAATACCAATTACTGAAAACTTATAATATTTTCCATCCAAATTTTACACACATGAAAGAAAACTGCATTTACTACAATATTCTGGACTCAAGAGACCGTTATTAATGAACTTTACCGTTATTCGATTGAAATAACAGTAAAACATAAAAGTGTAGTTAGTATCGGAACAAAAGAAAGAATGGTATACCTCAAATTATAACAAATAATGAACCGTATATTGAAAAGATCACGTGCGTATATTCGTTGTGGCGGGTGGCCTCTTATAATTCATTGTGGCGAAATTACTCGAAGAGAATCATTTTTTTTCAAGGTTTTGTTGTAAATGTTTCAACACAGTATCAGTAGCGACTATCAATATACATTTAAATAATCTTTATCTTCTGACACTGATTCATTCGAAGTGCAACATCAATGTCTTCTGCTCGTTCAAAGAATATAGTTTATTTTGATTATAACATATGAATAGTAAGTATAATTATAAGATGTATCGACCTTAAAGATTTAGGAGTAATTATTGACATAATATTAACTCTTGCTTCTCACTTTAAAATAACATAGCCTCAAGTTCTTAAGAAATATATGGTTTTCTAATAAGAAATGTCAAATGAATTTCTCGATCTAAATCAACTATGCTCCTTCAAATTGCCTCAATACAATCAAAACTAGAATACGCTAGTGTCCTTTGGAATTCTGGATACTTAGGTTATATAGGAAACCTTAAATCTGTTGAACTTTGAATCAAAGACAATTTTTAAAAGCTTAAATGTTTGTGGTTTTTCTCTGACGGCGTGTACTCAGAGGGATGTGAAAATCATGAATTACCACCTTTAATATTCCATCACTTGAAGTACGTAAAAAATATTTGATCATAATATTCCTGTACAGGTTGTTTGTTGATTGCATTTCTCTTTTATCTCTCATAAATGTCCGTATTCCGAGATTTCCTTGTGTGAATACGAAAATTCTCTATCCACCTCTGGCTCGTACGAATATTCTGGCCATCTGAACACTTCTTGAAATTTATGATGATTTTGAGCATTTGACATTTTTGCATGCATGCCTGGTGATACCAGACGTTTTTTAAATATAAGTTTAAATATTAGTTTTTTAGATATTTATTCTTTGGTAGATTTGTATGTGAGCTTTAACGTCTTTTCCTACAGAGTTACATCGTTTATATACAATTTTTGTGAGTTATTTTTTTATAGTGAATTTTGGTATTATTTCTCGTTTAATCTCAAATAAGTTGTAAATTTTATTGTATTTTTCCATTGCTGTAGGACAGAAATATATCATAAGTCGTATGGATATATAATGCATAGATTTTTGTACATCTCAATGTTAGGAATCAATGAAAAGCACATGAAAACATCTAACATTGAAAGTTTCACAATTCCTTATCAATTAGATACTACATTTTACAACTTAATTCCAAATAAGTTGTAAATTGTATTCAATTTTTCTCACGTAGTATTTGCTCAAGCTATTGAGAGGTGTGTTTCTAAATGTAGAAATATTGAGTGAATAAACGAAAATGCGAAAATGAAATATTTTTACTGACTATTGGTCAGTAAATACTGCTTGTTTTTCTTCTTTAAGAAAGCCCCAACGCAGGTTATATTGTCACCATGCAGAGTCAATTTTCGAAATCGTCAGAGGACAAATCTTTGAACGTTTAACTTTAGACTTTTCGATTGCTCTCCGACATAAAATGAAGGAAGGCTAAAAATGAAGGAATGGTATTTATCAATACCATTCCCTTCAAGTGAGTAATTCGTCTCGATGTAACACCATTTGATAGGAATCTTCATCAGTTGAATTGAATGTTTTAGATGAGGATGTGTCAATTTCGATCTGTATTCAAATTGTCAGTTTGTTTTTTTCGGCATTGTTCTATTCGATTCAAAGACGAAACTACGTCAGAAACGACGAAACGTATGCTTAGAATTCTCAGTAAATATATATTGCCGCAACATTCACTTTCAACTTATGCTTCCGTACACACTATGCAACAAAGTGCATATTCTCTATCAACCACAACAAAAGGATGACGAGCGCCTGCGTCTATCATTGTTACTTGTACGTCGCGACGCCGACGGACGTCCGTCAGTAACGATGCGGCTCGCGGAACGCTACGTACGCAGTAGGCCATGGTGGTAACTGTGGAGCGTAACGTGTTACGAACGCTTTGCGCGCTTTTTGCGCTATGCTTGTTAACTGGAAATGCTTTGAAGATTTTAGGTGAGTGGATTTTGGACGGGCAATAATAATAATTTTCTCATAAATATTTGGACCGATCGATGTTAATTCAACACAAACCATACAATTTTTGTGTATATCTCAATCCTACTTTTTCGAAATTTTCTCTCTGAAAAAAATTTCATAGGTAATGATATGAATATTTCGATTTTAAAATCCTTCAACAGAGTTCTTTATTGATTTTTGAAGATCCTCAAGAAGTTCACTAGAGTTTCGTCAAAATATTTGATGAAAATGACTTCAAGTACTCTGTAGTAGTTAATTATTTTCAGTTGGATTCTGTTCAGATCAGATTTATAGTTAGGGAAGAAATTCTGCCATTACTTTGATGAATAGAAAATGAATTGTTAATTTCAATCGTAAAAAACTGAATTCTTCTATTCGAAGTTGAGAAATTTTTATTTTCTTTTAGGAATTAACAACCTTTCCGTCTCTTTCGTAGCAATTTGTATCATCTTTCAAAAATTTTGGAGTCGTAATTTTTCAGTTGATGAAACACTTATAGCTATCTTTCAAACAATATGAGCATATCCATCGAGCATCATATGAACTGAAAATTACAGCGCCCTAAGTTTGTCTCATTCGTTATAATGAAGCCTTTATCTTATATATATATATATATATATATATATATATATATATATATATATATATATATATATATATATATATATATATATATATATATATGTTTGATAGATCTTTCATGAATATCAGGTTCTGTTGCTTGAAAAAGTTTATGTTGCAACTTTCTCAAAATAATCATTTCAAAAGAATGAACTCGTCTATATCAGAAAGCCTACCATTGCAAAAAATATCATGAGACAGATATTTAATAGGAAATAAAACCATGGCTCTCTTTTTTTTGCCGAGAACCCAAAACATTTTTACAGATGAAATTATACGGCAATACTTCTAATCAAAATATTATATATATAAATATATATATATATATATATATATATATATATATATATATATATATATATATATATATATATATATATATATATATATATATATATATATATATATATATATATATATATATATATATATATATATATATATATATATATATATATATATATATATATATATATATATATATATATATATATATATATATATATATATATATATATATATATAATATATATATGAAAATATTTATATATGAGTGTGCGTGTAAATGTCTTATACATATTGCAGATGTGTAACAGATTACAGAAACTGAAATAACGAATCGTTTTTTGACAGGAATTAGCTCAGTTTGTGTATTTGTGTTGTTAATTATCAAGGAAAAAAACGGATGTAATAGTTCAGTATTGTACAACAATCCTGATGATATCAAATGATAGCTTCATCGATTTCTCATTATAAACCCACTAATTTCGGAAGTTATTCTTCAATAGAGGGTTTTTCATTTATATATATATATATATATATATATATATATATATATATATATATATATATATATATATATATATATATTTATATTTTCTTGAAATATTTATTGCCTGTTTGATAATTGTGACCTAAATGTAATGTACCTAAATGTTTATTTACATTTATATATATATATATATATATATATATATATATATATATATATATATATATATATATATATATATATATATATATATATATATATATATATATATATATATATATATATATATATATATATATATATATATATATATATATATATATATATATATATATATATATATATATATATATATATATATATATATATATATATATATATATATATATATATATATATATATATATATATATATATATATATATATATATATATATATATATATATATATATATATATATATATATATATATATATATGTATATATTATTTTGAAAGCAATCAAGTTCAAATGGATTCTACATTTCAGTTAGAAAACGTTTGTATGGGAAAAAGAAGAGGGTTGTTTTAAGGGGTTTTCCGGCAATTATTCGAATTTTTCTCGTCGTGGAAACCATCCTTGGACTTCAACGAACATTCAGAAAAAAGAATTGGCAACATTGGTCCAGGCGTTGTTGAGTTATGCGCTTACCAACACATTTTGTGATTCATTTTTATATCATGCCGTATTTCGAGTTCTGCGGCCTAAGTTTGTACGTCTGGTTGGTAGCATTGTTAAAAACGAAAATCAAACTGAAAATATATTTTCTGTATAACCATGTAAAATTGTAATATTGTGTAGTCATCAAAAGTTACCAAAAATCGATATGAAGTGAAGTGAACTTACCGTGATTAACAAACACTTATTAGCAAACAAAAAATTTCTTAGTCTTTAAAACTAAACGAACTTTATCAAAAACTTAACAAAATTATTATTAGCGCGGTTATGGATGTGTTTTCACAGATTACCACAGATTTTTTTGTTTTAAATTGAATGACGTTGACATTTGTTAGCGCGGTTATCGATGTGGTGTCACATTTTACCACAGATTTTTTGTTTTAAATTGAATGACGTTGACATTCGTTACGCGCGTTTTTCAAAATATGCAAAATCAAATGTGTATTTTTCAATCTTTCTGAGAAATTTTCTTTATATTTTTTTCCGTAAGAACCTTGTACAGAGTATTAGAAAACTACAAAAAAAAATCAGCCAAACCGGTCAAGCCGTTTTCATGTTATATCGTGACAACGGAAAACGGGTTTCACTTTTATAACCCGCAGATCTCCAAATAACGGCGAAGCCAAGTTCTAGTTGAAGAATATATAACTATATTTCATTTTAATTTTCCTCCACATCAAATATCATTTATATATTTTTCGACGTATCGGCTTAGTCGATACGTCGTAATTTATACGTCGTATTTATACTTAGCCTATCCTTGAAGTATAATAGTCACCTCACGGGTAAAGCAGTTTTCAAATTTCCCAATCCGGAAAGAACAAACGCGTAGCCTAAAATGTTGTGACTTCTTTTCAATGGTTCTCTGTCTTTCTTAGTTCTTCCTCTTTTGTTTTTCACCTCCAAGTTCCTTCCACTAGAACTTGGCTAAGCCATTCTGAGGAGAGCCAATAAGCTCGAAAAACACGTGGCTGCGGCCGATTATCTTCAATTTCATTTAAATTTTCTTCTGCATCAAATATCATTTATATATATATATATATATATATATAAGATATTTCTCTCCCAAGGTGGAATAAAACTGATTGTTCAATTTTTATTTAGCGTAAGTCCCGCATGGCATGTTTCACAAAAACCTTTTATCTAACACAGTCTTACCTGTAAACAAAGAAACTACAATAAATGCTTCTTCCCCTCTTAATGTACAACTTATAAATTATAAATTTTATTTAGTTTGAACATTTCAGTCAATATTTTTCAGTGACAGACCACTGACTCGGGCACAATTAAGAAATTAAAGAAATATTTTTCTTTACATCTCTTGTAATTCTCAAAATGTTTAAGCTTTCACTATTTATTCCTTCTTCCATTCGTATAAGTTTTGTTATATAGTTTCCTTTCTTGTTCTTCCTGTATTTATTTTGTATATTGTATTGGATATTTTTCCTGTTATTTCAAACGGGCCGATTCTTAAGTTGTGTTTTATATTAAATTCAAATTTTCCAAAAGAACAAAAATATTCGCGCCTGTAGCAACTGATGTCCAAAATGTCTGTGACTTCATTAAGTCCATTTGAAAATGGAGTATCAAGTAAAAATTAGTTGTACATCATTATCTGTCAGAAATTCTTTAAATTCTTTCGAATTTAATCCTGAATATTGGTCTGCTAGTAAAATATCAATTTTTTCTGTCTTAACCTTATTCACTAACTTAATGAAATATCTGTGTTTTAGATGTTAGAATGAACCGATGATATGTAGGTATTTCAGATTTGTCATAGTATATCGACATTATTCTGGTCCCAGATCAATCCGTATTTATTTTGGCCTCTATTATTCTTGATACAGGTGTCACAAGTCTTACATATATTTTTTATATTTTTTGTTAGACTCTTGGCTGTATAATATGGGCTTATCTTATTTATCATTTGCTGGATTCCTAAATGGCACCATTTGGTATGTACTTCTTTTATTAGTGTTATACTTGATTCTTCAGTTAATATAATTTTCTCCCTATTTCTTATTTTTTTGTAGAGTATTCCATTTCTTTCAATCAATTTGTGTTTTTCTTTTTCTATTTTCTGTTGATCTGCCTTAATATCTTCTAATTTTATATATTTATATATATATCATTCTCTTCCAATACTGGATTTCTGCTGAGACTATCTGCTTCTGTGTTATTTTTTCCAGGTATATATTTAACATTAAAGTCGTATAGACAAATAAAATGTCAATTCACCGAGTTCTTCATATAGATTTTCTATATCCGATGTGATTTTCTTCCAATTAGCCAGTATATATATATTGCTAAACATATATATTGCCTTCTTCCTTTTTTGTGTGTCATAAGTTTCTTTGAGAAATATCCAACTGGTTTTTCTTTTCCATCTTTTTGTATCTGTTTCAATATTGCACCTATACCATTCAGGAGGTGTATAATTCTGATTATCTTTTTTATATCTGAGAATGATTTCTCACATTCTTCTGACCATGTAAATTGTATATTTTTCTTCAGTAATCTATGCAGTGGATCTAGTATTATTGAATTGTTAGGTATGTATTCACGGTAGAAGTTGATCTTGCCTAAAAATTGTCTAACGTTCTTTTGAGTCTTCGGTGTTGGAAAATTTCTTATTGAAATAATGTTATCTTTGATAGGCTGCATTGTGTTGTTTCCTATTATATGTCCTAAGTATTTTACGGATGTTGCTGCAAATGTGCATTTTTTAAATTTTAGTCTGAATCCTTCATTTATTATTGCTTGTAGTACTTGTTCTATGTGTTCTATATGTTTTTCAAATGATTGTGAAAATATTAAGATGTCATCAATGTAATTTTCTGTAAATTCTTTTAAGTTATACTTTCTCAATATATTCGATAAGATTCTCTGGAAAATTGCAGGTGATGTTTTCAATCCAAATGGCAGGCATGTCCATTGGTAGTGTCCTTCTTGTGTAACAAATCCTGTTTTCTGTCTGTCTTCAATGCGTAGTGGTATAGACCAGAACGCGGAATTTATGTCCAGTGTGGTAAAATATTTACAATTTCTTGCTTTTATTATCAAGTCACTTATCAATGGAAATGGTTGTGCTTGTGGTACGATTATCTTATTTAATTCTCGGAAATCAATGCAGAGTCTTGATTTGGTGTTTTCATCTCTCTAAAGGCCAATGTAACTGGTGCTGAAAATGGACTATATGATTCTTCGATTAAGTTGTTTTTTAGTAAATTTGCTATCTGATTTTCTATTTCTATTTTGTCCTCTATTGTACAACGGTATGGCCTTTTGCTGCAGTATCTATCTACGAGTAAGTCTATCCGGGCTTCATATTCTTTTACTGTCCCTACATCATATTTATCTTTGGCGAATACATTATCATATTTATCTATTAATCTTTGTATTTGTGTCTTCTTGTTATAGTCTAAATGATGTAAGTTTGTAATAAATTCATTTTTATTCACATGCTCATTAAAATTTATTCGAATTTCTTCTTCTGCTTTTTCTTCTAATCTATTCATAGTTTCTGTCTCTATTCTCTCTTTCTTTTGTATTATTCTTAAATCTTCATCTTGGGTTAGGTTAAATTTTTTTATCATGTCCAGTCCTATAATGAAATCTTCAAAATCAACATTGTCTACAATAAACACATCAACATTTTCTTCTACATCAAAAATCTTTACTTTTATGTTTATTAAACCTTTCGTGTATGTCACACCATTGACAGTTTTTAATTTTATTCTATTTGCATCTTCTGAAACACTCTGTATTTTTACTAATCTTTTGTTGATTAGAGAGACCTGGGAACCTGAATCATATGTTCCATTTACTAGTATTTTGTCTTCTAATAACATTTTTATTTTTATCAATGGTGTGATTACTCGTTTTTTGTTTCTTCGTTTAGATTAACTTCTAATACCGAATTACAATAAGCTCGAAACACGTGTCAAAGGCTGCTACCAATCTGCGGGATATGCCGATAATGTTCAATTTCATTTTAATTTTCTTCCGCATCAAATATCATTTATATATTTTTCAACGTCTCGGCTTAAAGCATTCTTGAAGGATAAATAGTCACCTCATGGGTAGAGCAGTTTTCAAATTTTCCACTCCGGAAAGAACAAACGCGTAGCTTAAAATGTTGTGACTTCCTTTCAAACACGTGGCAACGGCTGCTATAGATATGCCGATTATATTCAATTTCATTTAAATTTTCTTCTGCATCAAATATCATTTATATATATATATATATATATATATATATATATATATATATATATATATATATATATATATATATATATATATATATATATATATGAAGGAGGTGTATAATTCTGATTCAGTTTCGTGAGGTGATGCGTGAATGTGAGGTTATGAAACTAGAGTAATCGAAACGGTAATTAATGTACTAATGCACGTAAATTGTCGAATACTTACTCAATATATAATTCTATATTAAAATATATAATATAATAAAATCTTCTCTAATTACCCACTGAACTAATATAGAAGTATATAACAATATTGGTTTTTTGGGCATTCGGAGAAATTTTAATTGTACTCCTTCAGTGTACCATTTATTGTTTATGTCTAGATTTCGCAACTCAGCAGCTGCTTCAGCAGAACATCTACAGAGAAGTAAGCAGGTGGAAATTCGTGTAATACTTATATATTAATTTATTTTTTTAGGTAAGAAGGAATACAAACCGGTGATAACCACTCAACACAGTACTACTTGAAAATACAAAGTGTGCCACAGTGATAAATTAGCTTTTATAAGTGTTTTTCTTATTTACATAAATACACCTATTTGCTTGGTTAAATCTTGAGTGAGATGGAACAAATCAACATTACTCAAACAGTTACAGCATTGCAACATCCTGCAGAGAGATTAATTCATCGAGATATCAGTATAAAGAGAAGAAATATGGAACATATCACTATATACGTATCTTCTATATAGAAGAAGATAACATTTTGAATATAAGTATAACTTACACAATGTTGGATTTTTCTGAAAACTGTTGTTAGAATTGGCAATGCAGAAAATGAGTTTTTAAGACTAAATATAACAAATATGCTGCGGATAGAGGAAAGTTGATTAATATAAAAGTTGATTACTTCATAATAAACTTCTCTATTTTTGCAGCATTTTGGTTATATTGAGTCTCACAAAATCATTCTCCTAAATTGTCAATTTCAACAACTTCTGTCAGAAAAATTCAACATTGTGTAAATTATATTCATTTGCAAAATTTATCTTATACTACGTTTAGCACAAATTTTCACCTGCCTCCTGTGTAGATGTTCTTGTTATGAAGCAGCTGATAAGTTGCGACATCTTAACATTAACAATAAATGGAACACTGAATGGGCAAACTGGAGATTCTCTCCAAGTACCCGATTTCAAATATATATTTTTTTCTTCGTAGTTTCCTCCCCTGCTCATATGTCGACTGAAAACTGATATTCTTAACGATGACAGACCTCAAGATGGTAAAATTCATATTCTCAAGAATAATTTCATCAGGATCAACTGTAAAGAGGGCCATTCGTTTCAAAGATCTGATGGAGCTGACAATTGTAATGAAACGTCAAGTAGATATACAATTTTTCAGTTTTTCTGTCAAAGTGTTATTACTGAGAATATCAGTTTGCGTTCCAAGGTATTAAAAATATTTCGGTTTACTGAATTGAAATCTTCAAGGTTTTAGAAGAGTCGAAATTTCAGAAATTCATCTTGGAGATTCTTCCTTAATTTAATATAAATTGTTCAATTATAACTTGTCTGAATTAATCAGTTCTCAGTATGATGTATATGAAATGTTGACTTGAGAGAATATTAACTTTTCAGTAGGTTATTATTAAGGCTATTCATTGTATATAAAGAAGGTAATTATTATCATCCGTTCGTAGGTTATCATAAAAAACAATCTCAAAAAAATTCAATTTCAGCTTCTTTTTTTTATTCATTGAAATCGTTCTCGTAACTCAATATGACTAACCTTATATTGGCTCGAAAACTTTGTTTTCATGCAACGTTAACTCGCAATGCATCGAGGTGGATGCAGGGATATAAAATTGCATCGCTTCTGCAAACTCAGAACTAATGTACTAGAAAACTATCAGCAGACTTTGAAGTATTTTTTCCACCTGCCTGTTAACTTCACCATAATGATAGTTTCCGATCGAAAATACTTGAAACGAAAGAGGTGGAGCATTTAGTCATCACAACGAAGCTAGTTTGGAAGCAGTTCCACCAATCATCACTTGTTGAGGAATAATGTGATTCGTCAGATCACAAAACCTCTATTCTTCAAAAACTCATATGAATTCATTTTCTAGTATTAGTAGATATTCACATATCTTGAATGCTGTAAATATATGATGAGAATTTCATATTTTAACTCTTTCATCTGAGGTGGTAGGAAAACAGGATTAAATGAATTTATAGATAGTGGAAGCTTCCAAAGCATTTTCTCAAACTGAAAAATAGATAAAACTAGGGTCAAAACAAATTTTATTTCCATGCAATGACGGAGAGATGCAGTCAAATGATTCAATATTCTCCGTTCGTTTGGTATATCTAGGGCGAAAATATTAATTCACAAAATCGAGTTTTGTACATGTCCATTCAAATGAAGTGAATTCACGAATATCCAGCTTCTCTGATAAATGCGTAACCTCAGAACTGGAGCTTCGAGGTTGGAGATCTCTACGTTATCCTGAATGCAACATGCAAATTGGAATTACAAATTCCGTTCACTAGAAAATATATGCGAAATAGTTGACAACTATTCGCATTTCTGACAATATCGTCGCGTAAATAGTCCTACAGCTCACATTATATTCCAAGATAGTACTAGGTGAGTTGATCACCAGATAGAACAGAACATTTAGATTGAATCTTCGCAATGTTTATGCATTATGCTTGCCATAGAGTATTCGAAGTAATAATTGGATTTAACATGTTCACTTTGTTGAAAATTCAGTGAGTATACAAGAATTTCATATTACAAAATTTATTACGGTGAACAAATACCTATCTCTCATTAGAGAACATATTTTTCGTTCCATTAAATTAGTACCTAATAGAAATTATAATTAATCGAATCATGTGTAATATTCAAACATGCACAATATGTGGAATTGGTCATGGCTTGTTCAATTTCAAGGTACTTCAGTTGAACAATGGGTCCTATCTATGTATCAAGCATTCAGTAGCAATCAATAAACAATTGATCATAATTATACACAATTTGTAGGAGGTTAATTTCATTTTGTCAGTAGGACGTATACTATTTCTATATTAATCAATCAAAATAATTGAATATTATAACATAATGTTCAATCAATTCCAACCAATATTTCCTAGAGTGAAATGAAATAATTTTATGGAATTCAAATTGAACTTTAATTCCATTATTCCGTAAAAGAGCCTCTTGCATGGATGAAATATCAAATCATTCGATGAAAATAAATGCATTATTTTCTTCCACAAACTCGTATTGATAAAAATATTTTATTTCGAAGTACAGATATTTCTCCAAAAATTGAGAGCTTGTAGCGTTTGAGTTTGATATGGAATTTCTATACATATGCAGGTTAAACATTTTCAGGAAACGTGATGTCAGTTGTCTTATTTCTCCAGCCTGAAAAAAAGTGTTCGTTGGCGTATTTGTCCCTTCTCTTTGACTTCTGGGAACAAGTTTCAGGGAACTTGATTTCGCAGAAATTTTGCGTTTGAAACATGTATCGTACGATTGAGTGGAATACGTGAAGTATTTTTTTTCTGCAACTTCATAAAGAAATTCTCTTCCGATGCATGCTTTTCTTTTAAAAATATAGATGTACTAGCTGACTCAGTGATCTTTGTTCTGCGATGAATTAGCGGAGTTTGAATTTTATCAAGTGAATTGTTTCATCAGGATGATGAATTGAAACGAAGAAAATCAAGATTTTCTACGATTCTTTTTTGATCATGTTTTTTGATACATGGGTTACACTCCTCAGAGAACACCATTATGATAGAAGACATATTTAGTTTCATTGAAAGGTGTAAGAGCAAATAACATAGATTGTCTTACGATTTGTGAATATGCCGCATATAATGGTAAAATAATAGATTTTCTAGATTCGGATCACAAACCGTATTTGCCTTGTCATAGTCATGGTCACGGTCATGGTCATGGCATAGTCATAGCATCCCATGAATTTTTCCATACATAACTCAACCCAATTGTCTATCAGTTTCATAATCTAATTGAATCCATATGTAACGAAAACCAATGAAATCACCTGGTTCCAAGCTAACGCGAATTAACAGCCAAATTAGTTCACCTGTCCATCAGTTGTAGGTAGTCTGACTACCACGGCTTTCTTTGATGTATATAGATGATAGTAGTTTTGGTCCATGTGTTGTTCATTTCGAGAAACATAATGGTTTAACGTGATTTTGTTCATTTACCTACTCATGTTTTATAAATGTAATTGAGGCGTTGTAGCCATTTTATTCGACTTTCTTATTCTGTTATTGTCTTCGTATTCATCATAGCATATTGCTCACTTGTGCTTTCAATTATGTACTTTTTCTGCATATAAGTTTACATCCAATTACCTATAATTCATTGTAAAAATAAATTGGGAACCAATGTTTCATCATTAAGTTTTTTATTCAACAAAACAGTGACATTTCCAGAAGAAATGAACAATTTTATTTCGAAAGAATTAAGAATAAAAATAGAATTAACCAACACTCAAAGCACAAAATGCAACTAACAGCAAATAACTCTTCTTCAAATTTACTACAAATAGTATATTACCTAGTAGTATTTTGTTGAAATTGACATTCTTAATTTCGTTATATCTTTTGAATGCCATTCGGAAAGTAATCTTTAGGCTCTGAAACAGTATCAAACAATAAATAATTCATTTGAATAAGTATGTATACGAAGACATGAACGTGATAAGACAAAACATGATAAGTATTTATACGATGACAACTTTCCGCAGTGAAAGCCATGAAAGACATTTTATGGCAACCTTTTTCATACCTTGGTTTACATTATTATTGACGTTTTAGTTGGGGTTCGTATTTTTTTCTAGTGGAATATGTAGCCTATGTCAGCCACAAATCACGTGGCTTTCTTTTAGTGGGAGAATTTTCGAAATTGATCAAGTTGATTCAGAGATTACCTCCTAGAATGTCGCAAACTCACAACTTTTACCTCTTTATAATATCAGTGACGATATACCGACGTATATTTAGAGTTCGTGTGAAATGGTGAATGCGCGAGGTCACATCAACAAATTCTCAATCGATCGAACAATTTTTATCTATTGATAATAAGACCTGAAATGCGGTGCAAAACGATTAATTGAGCTGCGAATTCAATGCATCAGTGATCCATAATTTTAACTTGATGACATTCCTCTTTTCGCACAATTTCTCCATAACTGTACCATTTCAGAAGTGTTGACAATGCGTATGTGTTCAAATTCACAGAATTATTAGAGAAATCAGTGAAGAGTGTTGAACTCAAGATAGGAGTTGGTTCATTCATATTTTTCCCCAATTTATTTTTGTTCAGCTCTTGAAAGATAAAGTGAGACTGTGCTTCGAGATAAGCTTTTCTTTTGACGAATAATTGATTTGATGATGTAGATATTTGTGGAAAAGATTGAACTAGAAGAATTTCAGTCATTTTTTATTTGAATTCACAAATATGAAGTAATTTTGTTGGCACAGTAATTATATATATATATATATATATATATATATATATATATATATATATATATATATATATATATATATATATATATATATATATATATATATATATATCTATATATATCAAAAAAAGAATACTAGAACATTCATTCGAAAAATTGAAATGAATAAAAAGAATGTTATAGGAGAGCTAGTGTAAAATGTGTACGATGTGATGCCTCCATTATCCTTCAAGGAATCAATGTTAGGTAAATATTGAAATCAATGCCACACCTAGAAACAGCGAAACAGCTGTTTCGTTCTGCAAAGAACATATCAGTCGCACCATGTCCATCGAAGTGAAGAAACGATATCAATCCCAATCATCTTCTAAAGACTTCAAGAGGAATATTGTCCCGTAATGAATACTTCACAATTCCATCTATAGGAATCAATAGAAAACGTTTCTTGGATGATAGATACGCCAAGCATCAAACAATCCAACATTTGAGTTACAAGAAGATGCTTGGGGATTAAAATCGTTGCATCACTTCGATCGACGTGAACATTTATCCCCTGAAGGATAATGGAGACAATCACATCGTACGCGTTCACATATCAAGCTCAACTATAGCATTATTTCGATTGATTTAAATTTTTCGAATAAATGTTCTAGTATTCATTTCCTTGAATATTTTATTCCAATCAGCACAAAAACTTCTATATATATATATATATATATATATATATATATATATATATATATATATATATATATATATATATATATATATATATATATATATATATATATATATATATATATATATATATATATATATATATATATATATATATATATATATATATATATATATATATATATATATATATATATATAGAAGTTTTTGTGCTGATGGAACGAAATAAAATATTCAAGGAAATGAATACTAGAACATTTATTCGAAAAATTTAAATCAATCGAAATAATGCTATAGTTGAGCTTGATATGTGAACGTGTACGATGTGATTGTCTCCATTATCCTTCAGGGGATAAATGTTCACGTCGATCGAAGTGATGCAACGATTTTAATCCCCAAGCATCTTCTTGTAACTCAAATGTTGGATTGTTTGATGCTTGGCGTATCTATCATCCGCGAAACGTTTTCTATTGATTCCTATAGATGGAATTGTGAATAATTCATTACGGGACAATATTCCTCTTGAAGTCTTTAGAAGATGATTGGGGATTGATATCGTTTCTTCACTTCGATGGACATGGTGCGACTGATATGTTCCTTGCAGAACGAAACAGCTGTTTCGCTGTTTCTAGGTGTGGCATTGATTTCAATATTTACCTAACATTGATTCCTTGAAGGATAATGGAGGCATCACATCGTACACATTTTACACTAGCTCTCCTATAACATTCTTTTTATTCACTTCAATTTTTCGAATGAATGTTCTAGTATTCTTTTTTTATATATATATATATATATATATATATATATATATATATATATATATATATATATATATATATATATATATATATATATATATATTACTGTGCCAACAAAAATACTTCATATTTGTGAATTCAAATAAAAAATGACTGAAATTCTTCTAGTTCAATCTTTTCCACAAATATCTACATCATCAAATCAATTATTCGTCAAAAGAAAAGCTTAAAGCTTATCTCGAAGCACAGTCTCACTTTATCTCTCAAGAGCTGAACAAAAATAAATTGGGGAAAAATATGAATGAACCAACTCCTATCTTGAGTTCAACACTCTTCACTGATTTCTCTAATAATTCTGTGAATTTGAACACATACGCATTGTCAACACTTCTGAAATGGTACAGTTATGGAGAAATTGTGCGAAAAGAGTAATTTCATCAAGTTAAAATTATGGATCACTGATGCATTGAATTCGCAGCTCAATTAATCGTTTTGCACCGCATTTCAGGTCTTATTATCAATAGATAAAAATTGTTCGATCGATTGAGAATTTGTTGATGTGACCTCGCGCATTCACCATTTCACACGAACTCTAAATATACGATTGTTTGATACTCTTTCAGAGCCTAAAGATTACTTTCCGAATGGCATTCAAAAGATATAACGAAATGAAGAATGTCAATTTCAACAAAATACTACTAGTTAATATACTATATAAATATATATATATATATATATATATATATATATATATATATATAGAACTTCTTATACCGTATCAAACTCAATCACAATTCAGTTATTATACATATCTCTTCAAAATACGCTCTGAAATAATGTCATGAAGATGTAAACTCAAGTTTTCGCTGAAAAACGTTTTTTGGCACACACAGTAATTCAAAAATAATCGTTTCTTGAGGAGGGTATCGTGTTCACTGAGAGGAAATATATCGGAAGTGTCCAGAATCAAGAAACGAATGAAAGATAGAAGATCGTAAATCGACGCCATAATTCATTACGAAATATATCTCGAACCCACCTATAGATGACGTACGATTCATTGGAAAGAATGGATGGAAAAAATGTCATCTCCAGCTGGCCAAATCCACAATATGTGGTTTTCGCATAAAACAAAGACGTACACAGTCTGCCGGTGAAGTTTCGATATATCTTTTCGCATTGTTCCTAAGCACAAGTATTTCATACGGAACCGCTTTGTCCACAGCTGCCGAAATTTGTCGCTTTGTTTTATACGGAAATATTAGTTCAGTTTATGAATATGAAACTTGTAATATAGAGAACGGCACATGACAAAACCATCCGTATTTTCTGCAAAATCGTATCCAAAATGGAAATAGCAACAAGAAAGTCTCAAGATGTCGCCAACTAGAATACTTTAGGAGACGCAGTTTGCCAAGAATTGCGTCTGATACAGAGTTTGGCTTCTTGTGCAAGTTTGAATATTATATAAGGAAAAATTCGGGATGAATATTTCAATTAACCAGAAGTGCTTCCTCCTCCATAAGAAACACTTATTTTTCATATGTTTTTCTATAATTTTCGAGATTGTTTCATGAAATATCGAAACAAAAACTCCACTATTGATTCCTTCGGAACTATTATTTCGATGAGTGATAATAAATATTGTGAAAATGCGAGAAACGGTTTAAATTTAGAAATTGAGGCTGAAGAAAGTGATAATGGAGACAAACTCAATGAAGGTTGATCATTCATTATTAGTCTTTTTAGTCAGTGCGAATCTTAAGAATCGATTATCATAAGTAAAATGTTCTGAGGGTCTATTAGAATTTTTTATATCTAGTATAGAGAGTTTATGTTTTTTAACATTTAAGTAAAAACGTGCAGATTAAATATTTGCTACTGATGGTACCGGAAGAGACATTTTTAGATGCGTTATGTCTAAAAACAGACTTCTGTGCTTACTTCACTGTCTTCGGTTCAACAATGCATAAAATGCAAGCAGAAAATATGCAGTTTTATAATTCTACGAAAGACGGAGTAGATGAAATAGGTAAGAAGTGCTCTGTGTATACCTGATATCGATCAAGTCGCTGGCCTATGACAAGTAGACTTTCAAGAGTATGAATCTGATTGAAATATCTAAAAAAATATCAAGACAATAGTTAACCCAATACTCAATATCAATATCATTTATCAATATCAATAATAAGAGATAATCAAAAAAGTAAGAGGAATGAGGGGTTACAAAATGGGGGACAAAGAGATATCCATTCTGTGTTACGCCGATGACGCTGTGCTGATTGCAGAAAATGAAGACGATTTACAGCGCCTCCTACACCAGTTCAACCTTACAGCCAAATCGTTTAATATGATAATCTCTGCTTCTAAAACAAAGTGCATGACTACATCAAAAACACCATTGAGATGCAAGCTTGAGGTTGATGGTAAATCTATACAGCAGGAAATGAAATTTAAATACCTCGGGATAGAGATTTCGAGTTATGGTGATGTCGAGGCAGAGGTAAGGGAGCAGGCAACAAAAGCAGCAAGGATAGCAGGATGTCTGAATGACACAATATGGCGCAATAAGCATATCGGAATTGAAGCCAAGGCACGAATCTATAAAGCAACCGTAAGGCCCATTATGACATATACCGCAGAAACTAGACCAGAAACAACGAAAACGAGGCGACTACTGGAGACAACCGAAAACGACCGAAGAATAAACAGGTAATATCTAGAACTTGACGGGTATTGTTTCCTTCAATAATTCTTGAGTTTTCATGCCAGTTAGTGGAGTAGGCCTACCGGGGAAACCACGGTAAAAAAACGCGCCGAGTACACTACCTCACAAGTGGAGTGGAAATGTGTGCATATCATGTATAATGTGTCTCTTAGAATCGCGATATCTCACGAATGGTAACTCGTCATTAGGACCATTTGTGTATAGAATTTTTGGATCTACAACTTTGGTATGAGGTTTTTTTTGAGAAAACTTACCGTTTTCGAGAAAAATCCAAAACACCTCAAATTTTCACCTTTCACCCCGATTAACTTTTCTAGCTCACATAGAATCGATGGGAATTTTTAAAACTTCATTTGTAATAGTAAACCTCAGCTCCCCACCAATATTTGGCTTTCCGGGAATTTTTGTCATTTTGTACGTCTATTTTGACTGGGCTATCTATATATGCACATACTTTGTTCATGTCTTTGAGTGTAGTGATTCAATAGTAATTCAATAGATGGAGAATGTGATCATGAAGCAATGATCAGTTGGGATCAGTGTTAAGCTTTAACCTCCGTCAAATTGAAGCGAATAATTGTATCAAACTCTTATTCATAATTCATGAATAAATGCACGAACAAATCTATTACATATTTTTTGCAGAATTTGTCTGAATTATGCTCAAATCTTCTTCAATGGTCAGCTAATTGGAAGCAAATCGACACAGCAGAAATGCGAAAGATAAAATTTCGCCTGATGATAAATCGGGTATCTATGAGTTGAGTTGCGGTACTTATCCCAAAGTATATGTTGGCCAAACTGGCAGAAATTTCAGTCTTAGAATATCTGAACATCAAAGATGCTTTGCAAAAAATAAAACCTATTTTACGTATGCAACATATCTTTTAGAAGAGGACCATGTCTTCGACAACAACTTCAAAATATTTCATACGGAGCGTAAAGATTATAAACTAACCCTGTTAAAAGCGATGTAAATTAATAAGAGGAAGAAATCAAACAGTTTATTGAATGATCAAGTTTCAATCAATAATTCTCTTTTATTGAATTGATTCCAGTAAATATGCAACCAAAAAAATGTATTCTATGGTCATTCCTCACAATTCAGAAGAAATATGTTCTATAGTCTTTCCCTTATAAAAGAAGAACAGTGTTCTATGGTCATTCCCACGCACTTCAGGATAAATACAAGCAGTTCACAATGTAATAGCTCAGTTTATCTGATGAGGCAACTATATTGGCGAAACGACATTGTCATGTTTTTGAACTAATTATAGTAAAAATCGAAAAACTAGTCAGTTTTATTCAAATTATTAATCGAAAGTGTTCAACAGAAATTTGTCGGAGTTCCGTGAACATCAAATCTAATATATCGATCTGTCCTAGTTCCGTTTTCTGAAGGTATCAATTGAATAGTACGAAAGAAGCCAAATACATATTGAAAACGAAAAATTGATTCGATACTAAAAGTAGAACAAATTATAAAGAAGCTCATATTTGAACAGTAAGCGAGAAATGAACGAAATGATGATATTAAAATTGAAGTTGTGATAAAATGTAGAATTTTTAGCATCACTGAAACAGAAACTGAATTTAAATTGCTAGTTGAAAATTAAAGACAAATGATTTTCTCTAGTCTTTTGAGATTCTGTCAATTTCTGTTTGGAATTTCCGGATTGGAATTATGAAACAGTTAATTCAGCATCCGCGTAGTTGACTTACAAACAATTCAAATCGTGGATATTATTTGTAAATCCCTTTTCTCTGTGTTTAAATCCATTCAAAGCCATTTTCCGTCAAAACATTGAATCACAGGACGTATATTATTCTACCAATTTCTACCGAACCTAATTGAATATGAATGTATAATACCAATTCCAAGTTAGGGCCGACCTATCAAAAATTTTAATTAAACGATGAAGGGGCAGTTTGAACGAGCGCTTTTGCTTCGGGGGAGTATACAGGTAAATCGTAGCAAGCGTGGGAAACAATAAATTCGCTAAGAGGATTAGCGCCGAGTGCTTCAAGCCGGGGCTAACTCGAATGGGTATTTTAAGCAGTCACAGTTCCGCGACCATTCGCAGCATAATCTGCTGAACTGTTCCAGAGTAGATAGTGTCATTTCGTAATTTCGAATCGGCTGAGACTTATTATTCAGAATGCCATTTTAGCCTGAGAGATTCTCTTTAAGTATGATAGGATTTTGTCCTGGAATCTTATCGCTAAAATGACGTACTAAATTCAGTTATCAGATAATTGGATTGAGATAATATCTTTGACAATTGAACAAATAGAAATGGAATTGACAGCTGAATGAGCTCGTGAAGAAAATCCGACGAGGAGCTCAGTTCTCCTGACTGTTATATTGCTGGGTTTTCAATTTGAATTTTACCTATAAAAATGTTTTGAGATTTGAAATGAAACGTTCTTCATATTCAATTTGATCAAAATCCGTTTCGAAAATTATTTGAGTATAATAACTTTCTCGTTCATTATCACGAAGGAATATGAAACAACGAGAAGAGAGGATAATGGGGCCAATCAAAGACACAAAGTAGAAGGAAAAGCATGAAACAGAAACATGTTCGAGAATACTCAGATTTCTGATATTTGAATGTTTACAATATTCTTGAGGACGTTTTCGATACTTATATTTTCAACTTGTTTCGACTCACTTGTCTTCTTCATTTCTTGGTAACCGTAAAATGTTTCGTTGAGAATGAAATATTCTTTTTGTTACCTAATATTTTTTCAACTGAATTCTCCACTCGAATAGTTGATATTTCGTTTCATGAGGTTATCAAGAAAAACTAATAAATGGTATTGTTTTCGAGAACACATAAATATAGACACTATAAATACCAACTGATATTTAGTAGGAGTCAGAATATCAGATGGAAACTATTCCATAACAGGAAAAAATATGAGCAGCACAGTAAATGATAAACTTAATTGGGTTCATCATGTAAGTCTTTGTTTCGAACTATAACATACTACTAATTCATTACGATAAGTCATGTTTACTTTTGAGGATGGCAGTTAATGCAAACAGCATACGCATTTTCTTCTTTCTATACTTCTTCTTTCATTATATTATTATATTCTTTTCGCATAGTTCTATACTCCTCATTAGAGTTTGTAGTTGGTAGATGGTAAGTCGATTTATTCCTGTGTCTTTAACGTTCGCTTTTTTCTTTCTGTTCTATATTCATATCAACCGAAAAGCACAAAATATACATTTTGTCGATCGAATTGATGATTATTCCAATTACAAAAGTCACCAAAAGATATCAATATCAATATTCTTCTAATAATCTTACACATATACATATTTGTGTAGTGAAAATAATTGTTCAAACAAATTTAATTTGATAATACATATTTGAATTTTCTGATCGTCAATAAATGTTAGAATTTTCATATCTGGAGTTCTTGATAGAAACTGATTTTGTGTGTGTTTCCTTTCGTCACAATTATCATATCCTTACGGTTGAATAGGAGTTTCATTTTCCTCCTTTCAGTCAACTATGTTCGCTATATAGATTGAGAGTTTTGTTTGCATGTCAAACTATAAACGTCGAAAAAAATAAAATCGAATTTATGAGCCACTCAACTCAAAGATGTTCAAAATCTACATACGAGGTCTGTTCAAAAAAAAAAGATGAATTTTGAATTTCTGTGAATTGTACCTATATTCATAAACAATTATTTTGTACACATCACAGTAATCCACCCCAGAAATAATGCACTTACGCCAGCGCTTCTTTCGATACTCGAAGCAATTATGAAATGCGCTTTTCGAAATGGCCATCAGATATTTCTTGGATTCGGATTTTATCTCATGAATTCTGGCAAAACGCTTTCTCTTAAAAGGTCTCTTCAGTTTTTGGAAGAGAAAAAAGTCGCAGTAAGCCAAAAACTGGTGGTTGAGGCATGATTAAGGTGTTGCTTTCGACCAAATAATCACGAACAAGCGTTGATGTGTGTGCTGGTGCACTATCGTGAAGCAGAATCCATGATTTGATTTTCAACATTTCTGATCGTTTGAGCCGTATTGTTTTACGCAAACGTCACATAACTTCCTTGTAGTATCCCTTATTAACTGTTCAACCTGTTGACAAAAACTCATGGGACACCACGCCGTTGTAATATAAAAATTCATGATTGTATAGAAATATGGGGTGCTATTTAATAACCATAGATCGAATAGTGTTATTAAAAGTTTGAAAGCTAGTAATACCCAATTATTTCGATTACTGAATATCGGTATGCTGACAAGGCCTCAATCTGCCTACTCCTTGGTAGGGGGTGATTAGTTGCCTATTGATGGACAACCAATTCAAAGGCCAATTCTCCTGACTCCTGAAAATCGGTTTGAAACGGTTTCGCTGCTGACAAGGCCTCAATGTGTCTACTCCTTGTCAGGTGAAAGAGTTCACTACTGATGTAGAACTGATTTTATTAAGTAAATATTACCGAATTGATACATAAAATGAAATTTCTTACTCGCTAAAATGAAGTTCATCACACTCATGCGAGTATGGTGAACTCATGATATTAGCAATATCATGTACTGTGGATCCTTTCGTGTGTAACTTCTCTTCAATAGACGCTGATGACCATCTTGGTTGCTAGACTTGTAGTGGTTCAACTGTAGCTCGAAGGACCATATTAGAAATTTGTAGTGCTATTTCCTTACGAAGAAATTTCCCAACCACAAGGTAATTTTCCCCTGACAAAGCCTCAATCTGCCTACTCCTCGTCAGGGGGTTGATATGGCTCGAACGACCATGTATAAAAATCTGGAGTGCTATTTCATCACTGAAATTTCTCCCTGACAAGGCTTCGATCTGCCTACAGGCCGACTGCAGGACAACTAATTGGAGGCCAATTCTTCAGATTCCTGGAAATCGGTATGAAAGGGTTTCGGTGATGACAAGGCCTCAATCTGCCTACTCCTTGTCAGGTAAATGAGTTGACTTATGATGTACTCTTGCTGATTTTATTAAGAAAATATTACCGTATTTATACATAAATCAAAATTGATAACTCGCTTAAATGAAGTTCATCACACTCATGCGAGTATGGCGAACTCATATACTCGCAATATTTCCGTTAACCTACTTATTGCCTTATCCATTATTGTAAAATATTTCTCATTCTAACTATGTAGATCCGTTCAAAATTTTCAAGATTCTGAACAATAATTCACCTTTTCTTTTGAACAGAACTCGTAGTAATATATTGGAAAATCTACATAATAATCATTCGCTGTCAATGATTTCTCTTCTATACATAGTATATTGAAGAAACAAAATGTAGAATGCAAAAATGGAATTTCATTATATGAAATGAAGGAGTGAAATAAAAATTCATAGCCTTTCATAATATTCCAATCCGAAGTTCACTCCTTCCATTTTGTGTCCCTGCAATGATATAATATAGAGCATAAACCGATCGAAGTATTAATCTGTCAGGCAAGGCAGCGCAAATATTTAGAACAAACAAAGATACTAGCCGCCAGAACTAGCAAACAACTTGTCATCCATATAAAAACCATGAGACAACTGACGTCAATATTCTCAGATTGATTTGAAAGCAAGCAATGGTCTGGAATCAGAGAGTTATTCTTCTGTACATTGATCTGAGTTGTGATACGTCAATGAAAACGAATTTCAATCGACTCCAACGAATTTTTAGGAAGGAAGATTTAGGAAGTAGTAAAAAATTGAAGAATTCCTTATTTTTCTTAGCATACATCAATGAAAGGCATTAAGTCTAATTTTAAAGTAACTTACATTATAGCTTCTGTAATGTATCAATATTCCTTAATAAAACAACAACCTTACTCTAACACTATATTAATCATACTGCCCATCTGCGTTTATTACACACCTGTTCTTCAGTACAATATCATACATCACATTTTTACCCTTCAAAAAAAGTTGAAAAATTAGTTTTAATTAAAAATTAAAATAAAATACTCTAACTTAACCTAACAAAAACAACAAATCAATTATAAATTCTCAAAGAATTCAAAATTTCTACCTACTTATATCCTAGTCTTTCAATTGGTTTAACTGTCCTTTTTGGACGCCAATTATTTGTTTCGCCAATTGGTATGGACGTAACAGCATTGTTGTCAATGACGTCAGTGATTTCATTTTCTAAAACTTTGTCGATGTTCTGTAATCCCGGACTGTCACTGTTTTTGTTTTGATTTATTCCATTATTCAATCTTTTATGGTCTTTTCTCGCTTTACAAACTGAAGACAAATGACCTTTCAAACCGCAAGTGTGACAATAACATTCTCTAAATGAACACTTATCTGGTTGATGATTCCTTCTGCCACAAACTGGACAAATTGCAACTCGTTGCGAAACGTCGGATGATTGATTCCCTCTGATTGAAGATGAAAATGCTGGTTTGTTCCGTACATAATACATGTCCGTTTCCTGTTTCACTTGAGATTGATTGTAACCGTGTCCTTGAGAAACAGCTGATTTTGCAGTTGCCACTTCTATTATCTCTTGGAATGTTTGCAATTTTTTTCTTCCATTAGTCGATCTTGAACTTGACCTTGGTCATATCCTATAATGTATATGTCTCGAAGAACTAATTCTAACTCTTGGCATGAAAAATCACACATCGATGCTATATCGCGCAGTCTGGCGGCCCATTCATAACTTCTGCTTTCTGGTTCATCAGGTTATACATATTTCACTGACATTGTGGGTTTGATATCAGCAGCTTGTGTCTGTAGAAAAACGCTTCAAGAGCATGTAATATTCTAACATATGCTAACATATGCTATGTTAGCATATTCTGAAATTGACTTTCTTCCCTTTCTTTACTGTCTAGTCTTTCATCATAGTAACTGTATTAATAAATTTTTTTTTGATGACGGGTGGGTAGCCCAAAAGAAAAGAGAATTATATTGAAACATTTCCTGAAATTATGATAAATATATAACCTATACGAAGCAATTTTTCAACATATCTCTAACGGTACTAATTTAACAATAAAATAATTATTCTAAGAATTATATTTAATGCAGGCAAACTAAAATTAAGTAAAAGAAGAAACTTACGTTGAAAACCTACACATTTTTTTTTTTTTTTTATATAAGCCGTTTACATATGTTTCAAGGTTATTGCCTATCGTCAGAACGGCGTAGTTCAAGTTAAAGATGGTTCAAGAAAGTACTTGAAGAGATATATAAAAAATTAATATATAAAACACGAAACACAGTTTCGTACACGTTTTATACACCCAAAACATTTGGGAAGAGTCAACACAACGTTGCAGACGACAATGAAATACCGGCTGTTATATAAAAAAAAAAAAAAAAAATGTGTAGGTTTTCAACGTAAGTTTCTTCTTTTACTTAATTTTAGTTTGCCTGCATTAAATATAATTCTTAGAATAATTATTTTATTGTTAAGATTATCTGGGTAGTTCCAGAAGCTATAAAAGTCTCATAATAGCCGGACGGTATTTCATTGTCGTCTGCAACGTTGTGTTGACTCTTCCCAAATGTTTTGGGTGTATAAAACGTGAACGAAACTGTGTTTCGTGTTTTATATATTAATTTTTTATATATCTCTTCAAGTACTTTCATCTTTAACTTGAACTACGCCGTTCTGACGATAGGCAATAACCTTGAAACATATGTAAACGGCTGTTATATATAAAAAAAAAGGTACTAATTTAATTGAATTCTTCAAGCCGATAATGCTGTTGAAAATCTAAATACTTTTTCCTATTGTCGGTTCGATTTTAACAGATTTCATCGAGTCGAAATTTAATTTTTTGGTCATAAAATGTATTACATTGAAGTTGTCATTCGTCTGAAATGGTTTACGTTCAATTTTCAATAATTGGTTTTTCAAAAATCATATATAAACTTTACTCTTTTTTGATATATATTTCTAGAGCATTGCCAAATACCTGATATAGTTGCATTTCATTGCTTTTGCCTTTACCTTACCATAATGAGTTCAGTTGAAATTAAACTATCAGGATTTTCTTCACTATTCAATGTTCTGGTTGTTGTTAGGTCAACCTCAGTTGGGATGCACCAATGATGCACTTATAATATCCGTTTCAATACTTATGGGTAATGGGCAGTGATTTGACATGGTGTTCCTTGGCGAGCCTATAGGTTGAGAATATCAGCGGCAGGATATTCGTTCAAACTTTATATCCTCATCTTGATGGCTAGGTCTTGCTTCTTCCCGAGTTCCTCCACGTATGCCCTCGAAAGATTCCCTTCAGATGAAATCGTAATATCTAGGATCTCCACGAAGAAGTGGACATCCTAGATTCATAGATTATAGACAATTATGGATTTATGAGTAATATACAATAACATATATTATGACATAATATGAGTAACTTATACTCATATTGAAGCTATTATCTTTTTCCAAATCATCCAAATTGCTTCGCATGTTCAATTGATTCAATATACTTGAGTATGGTTATTTAGTCTTCATGAAAGTCGTTGTTACAATCTTCAATCAGCAGAATGATGTTGAGGTTATATATTCACAGGCAAGTCTATCGCAAGTGTTCAACTATAATTACAGAGGGCGCGACGTTAATGAAGCAAAAACTGAACAGCTATTTCAACATAGTACTTGAGACATTTTCCAGCTTCAATTAATGGAAATACTGAAGTTGATTCGACTTCGAAATTCTATAATTACTCGAGATGGAACATAAAACCTTCAATAATCAATAAATCGAAAAAAAACAGACGTTGAAATTCATGGCAGTCTAACGTAAAAAAAATAACAGATATCAAAAATAAATTTCATATTGCTGTATGTGGTCACACTAGAATTTCTTTGCTATTATCAATACTACTGTCTTTTCGAGAAAATCGACATATTTCATGTGAAGGTCCTCTATACTCTTCCAATTGTAGTCAGATTTCCTATGGTATGGATTATTTTCTATCGAAAATTATATTCGATATTAATGTATTGAATGAACCTAGTCATGTGATTTCCGTTTCATGGTTTCAAAATATAATAATTGTTCCAAAAAGCATTGCCTCCATCAATGAATATCAACGTTCTTTCGAAGAATTTTGATAAGATTTTAATTTTTTAAGATTTTTAGCAGATTTAGAAAGTAGATTTAGAAGGCACACTCAATATAAGGTTTGAGGACTAAATTTTCACTTTTTTTGTTCATGTTAATGAAAAGGAATATAACGAATATTCAAAAAACAATTAAGCTTGAAGTTTTATCAAAGTGGTACTCAATAATTCATCGACTATAAATAGAAATTCATGGAAAAGAGTGTGATTTTCAGTTTGTATTGCGAAGGTTATTCTCTGTTTGACTGATATCAGTTCCGCAGGGTTCTGACAATTTTTGGATGGAATATACCTATTGAATTTGAGGATTTTTGGTTGAACTAAGAAAGAGGGGAGAGCATCTTCGACGTGTGCCATAATTATCAACATGAACAACAATTGCTTCACAATGCTGAAGATTTTCTACAATACTTTTGAAAAAATGATTTCCCTAAAAATTTATGTTCTTCTTCAGTTGGGCATTACATTAGATTCTCTAAATCACCTGAAATATCATTTGAGGTAATAAAGGGGATCATTTGTTCATTTATCTTCACCATTTAATCGTCATGATAGTTGGATCATGGAGGTCTCACTCTACAGAAAATATTGGGGCAGATTTTTGCACATTTAGGAATAAGCTGTTGTCACATGATCAATAATTGGATGATATGCTATTGAATGATGTGCTATTCGTAATACTCTTAGCACATCTCGCTTCATCTGACATTTATTTACCTTAATGTTTTTTTTTCTGATCCATTACGTGAAGAACAAACATTTCTGGACAATAGAACGTATAATTTCGCAATTTCGTTAATGGAACGAACATTTTCGACAATGCCATGGAGTAGATCGTTTTTACTTATCGATATTTCGAATTACTAAATTCAACTGCGAATAAGAGGCACTAAATCGAACATTAGTCAATTGAATATATTTGAAATGTATTCGAGACAGCTAAATATACGGCAATCATTACAAATGAACTCATCACATTCATCAACTAGCACTATTAGTGCGTTCTTGAGTATAGGGCTCTTGGTCGCTTACGTTCTTTTCTGTTCAATTAGTTTGAATTCAATTTTCTGCAACCTTCTTAATGTCATCTGTCTATGGAGTTGATTGTCAACCTCTTCATCTCTCATCAACTCCTGATTGCCAATCTTGTTACTTGCTGGTCCAGATAGAGTGTTGTAATCTGGCCATATATCTTGCCCAGTTCCATCTTAATTAATGACATCGTTGCGGATGTCTTTATTTCTTTTTAATCTCTTGAGAAAACACGAAGCATAGATTTTTCTGATTGCCATTGAGCGATTGTGTTTCTGCTCCATGGGTCACTACTGCTTTCCTTTTCAAATTGATGGAGATAAAACTTTGGAAGAGGCTTTCGAATGCTCCGTAGTGGTCTCACGCTAATTTGATGCCCCTGTTGCTTTCACACGTTCGAATATGTGAAACATCTTCGCAAGGTCCATGTCCATACCCCAAGTATATGTTTCTCTAAAATATTTCAAATTCTCGGCTCTAATCTGCAGGTTTCTACTGGATTCGTCGTATATTTTGTTCTGTTTAAATTCAAATTCATGCTAACATGAAAATATGATGAATATATAGTACAACCATTAGTTGCTATATTGACTCCTCAAAAATGGGTAGAACGTATAAGAGCTTAAATTTGAGTTCAACAGAGAAAAATATGCTTCAATTGGTCTAAACAATTTGCACAGATTCAACATAGTGTTTACTCTTGTAATATTCTAATTTCTAGCAAGGTTTCAGCAGCCGTTAAGCAAAGACTCAAATTGGTGAACGAGCAAGAGTTTTTTCATCAGCTTACGAGACAGTGTAAACTGACTTTATCAAAGGGTATTATCTATTGCTTAAATGATTTTCACATTTTCAACTAACTGAAATGGTAGTCTTATATGTATAACTGCAATATCAGCTTTAAATATATTCGAAGTCAGACTCTATTTCATTGAAAATACGAAGCGTAGGAAATATGATATGTTCCAGGAGTTCATCAGCATATATATTGCTTTATCTCCATATCCTATGCCAAATACAATATAGAATATCGTTCAGACTAGATTTACTAAGCGCTTTCAATGGATCGTTTCTAATATTTAATACAAAACCTCTTTCACGAGGAAACATTAATATATGGAATTCTCGGCCGAATACAATGGGAACTGAATGTAAACTGGCTATTGAAACTGTACCATGTGTTGTGTAGTAGGTTATCTCTTCTAGTACTTCTCTGTAACATTGAGTGGCTTACAAAAATTTTTATGGGATAATATAACTTTTGTTCTACGAACCAAGTTCAAACTAAATATTGAATGAGCTTTAGAGCTTCACCGCCTCTCTATTTTACATACTTCAAATCATATATTTATAATTCCCGTTGAAATTCTGAAGAGATGATATGGATGGTTCACTCGAAGAGATAAACACGAAGCTATTGAATTGAACTTTAAGTTCGAGTATGATAGCCAACGCTCGTTTCGGTATATTTGAAATATTTCTGATATTGTAGAAGGTACTTGAAAAATGTAGAGAAACCTTCTTCACGAATTTCTGTTGAAATACTTTTATGAACAAGTTTGAAAATTAATTTAGTTACTAATAAATTAAAGGTACTAATAAATTAAGGTCGTAGCTATATCGAAATATCGAAGTATTTCAAATAAAACTCTCAGGGAGCTGTCTACATGAATGTTGTCAAAGGATAATGAACCCTCCACTTTTGACAGTGAATATTAAGCGCGCTTCGAAGAAATCATCGACCTAGTTCAATGATAATGAGATCCAATTGTTTCATCATTTGTCCGTTCATTGTTTCATTCATATATGTCCGTATTTAATCAATCAATCAGGAATCCATGACTTTCGAATTTTCCAAAGCTCCTAGATCCGAATCAGGCGAGCAACAACTTGTGAAAATTCTTGTGAGCTCCCTCTATCGAAGAAAAGATGAATACATTCTCCCCAGCGTTCTAGATTTCTACCCACGATAACATAAGTGCGAGTAAATGAGGCTGATTAACTAAGATATGTCCTTACTTCATTCATTCTTTCAAGAATTCCGGATTTGAATAGGGGACTCGTAAAGGAACGCTCTCGCTATTTAGTAACAAACTGTTTTTTTACGCGGTTTTCTATAAATAGAAATAGAATGTGAACATTTTTCTGATTATTGTATTCAGAAAAGTATTGGAATAATTTCACTAGCTACTGTAATCGAAAGAACTAACTGATAAATACCTGAATTGATTAGTGATTTGCCGATATCTTGGCGAGTAAAAGTTTGATATAACAAAAACATTATTGTTTCATAACATAAAACATAAATAAACATAAATGAACATAATCAAAACATAATTTCACAATTATAGTGATTGCTTGACAAATATTCTGAGAATTAACCCCTATTCTGAATGTCAAACACTTCAACTTCAGAAGAGGGAGTTACAGAGCGAAAATCTTCATGTTTCTGTGAAAATAAGCCATGTGTTTCTTACTCAATTCAAGAAAAATAGTCAACATTGTAAATAGTAACTTGTAGATAAACAGAGTTAGAAAATTCTTTGGAGTTTCAGTTAATGCAATTCATTGTTCATTACAACCCATTTAATGTGATCGAAACTGAAAATTGAAACCTGGATGGAGTTTACTGTCGCTAATTCATAATGAAATCATCAATCCAAATCCAGCATTGCATTTGTTGTCTTTTCACAAATGAACTTTATATCCTTTCTCGAAAATAGTACACTCCAAATATTGATGTTTTGTCTTTAGTGGAAATTGAATTACTCTTTTCCGTATAAACAAGAGTTAATTGCATGATATACCGTAGGGCTTTCTTGTCGTAATGAGATAATCTGGGGCTAAATCTGTGACATGAAAAACATTAGGTACGAATCGAGGCAGATCCTGGAAACTGCTTTCCACTTTCATTATGCTCTGTTTCAGATAGTCCAAGCTTTGCGGAACCGATTCAGAACACAACTGTGGCAGTAGGTAGGGAAGCAATTCTATCCTGCGTTGTGGACAATCTTAATCCGTACAAAGTGAGTAAAGTGAAATTCGACTTATTTATTTAACACTCAGAAGGTCCCTAATGCACTTAAATTTCGACGTATGGTTTTTAAAGTTATAATAATTTCTAATTGAACTCGAAACGCTCAGAATGGTTACAAATGGGGATTTCTGAAACTGAACTACTGAGTTGAATTAAATGAGAAAATATTTGTTCAACTAATTAGAATCAATTGGAATTTTTGCTTTGTACATGGCGATTTTGTCATATTTGAGGTAAGTTTTGACAACTGAGGTTCATAGCAATTGTGTTGCTGGAGATTATACTGATAATTTGGTGAAAATATCGAATCGTTATTAAATTGCACACCTTGTTTTGCAAATACATACATACACATATATTTATATGTACACATATTGAATTCATATTGAAAATTCGATAGTTGGAGGAGCTGATGCTTTTAGAAAATCTTTATCCATTTCAAACCAATGCTGAATTTTTTCTTATATTGAGAGAATACGTAGTACAGGAGTTCGAAGTATTCTTCTTCTTTGGATGAGAGATTTAGAACGATTGTAATACTGCTTATAGACAGGAGTACCAAAAATGGAGATAAATTGCGGAAGTTGAAGGACCAGTTATAAAAATAAAGGGTGTTTTTTTTCAGGTTCAGGTATGGAAGAGAACTTTAAATTGCAATAAAACAACGATGGAACATTCGATAGACAAGAAATTTTTTTATTCGAGAGATAATCTTGTGGCATTACATTTTAGATACGATTATCTGGCATATGACCGCTACGGCAATTTTCGATGAATTTTTCCAACATTTGTGGCCGTATATCGGCAATAACAAGGCGAATATTGTCTTCCAAATGGTCAAGAGTTTGTGGCTTATCCGCATAGACCAATGACTTCACATAGCCCCACAGAAAGTAGTCTAGCGGTGTTAAATCACACGATCTTGGAGGTCAATTCACAGGTCCCAAACGTGAAATTAGGCGGTCACCAAACTGTGTGACATGTTGCGCCGTCTTGTTGAAATCACAGCTCCTGGACATCATGGTTGTTCAATTCATGGATGAAAAAGTTATTAATCATGGCTCTATACCGATCACCATTGAGTGTAACGTTCTGGCCATCATCGTTTTCGAAAAAGTACGGACCAAAGATTCCACCAGCCCATAAAGCGCACCTGTCAGTTTTTCTGGATGTAACAGTGTTTTGCCATACACTCCAAATTAGGCAGTTTTGTTTGTTGACGTAGCCATTCAACCAGAAGTGCACTTCATCGATAAACAAAATTCGCGAGATACGTATTCCGCACAGAACCATTATTTTCGAAATAAAATTGCATTATTCGCAAGCGTTGTTCAGGCGTGAGTTCTATTCATGAAGAATTGCCCAACCAAACTGAGAATAAGTCACTTCTCAGCTTTCAAATCGGTCGCTATCTTCAACTGTAATGCCAACTCAAAATTCTAAACCTCTAAAAAAAACACCTCTTACAACTGAGGGATGAAAACATAATGAAAGATTATTAAAAATAGGTATCTTTCAGGTAGTTTCCACATCCAAAAATATACATCTTCCAAAATCTCTTCTAAGTTTTCAATTTTATTTTCATGATTGTTATTTCTCCTCAGTAGGTCTTGCCTCGATTTGGGTACTCAAGACTATATGGGTATTGAATGATTATACCAGTTGTAAATGTTATATACGCGGAAAAAGTAGTACTTCGAAACTGTGTCGTGTGTATTTGTTTAACAAAATGAAAATTTGGACACTGATTTTTAGTCCTGAGAAAGGTTGATATGTTGTCTAAACCTAGATTCATCGTTTCTTATATCGTTATTTTTTCGGAAAAATTGAGTCATTTGTAAAATTCTAATAAAAATTTCAGGGAGCTGTTTGTTCAATCGATCGAAATTTCAACCCAATATCAACTGAAAGACAAACTACGAAATTTCTGGAGTGAATTTTCAGTGCATTTCATGGAAAATAGAATTCGTTGGAAATAACGTACAGCTGTTTCATCCCATTCTAATAAGAATCAGTGTCCAACCAATCGAGTTTGGATGCTTCTTTCAAACGCACCGCAGCCATTTTTCTTCAAGAGGCTGAAACAAGAAAGAATTCATACTCACTGGAGTCCTGTCGAAGAAAAAATCCACTGTCTTGAGTGTAGTAGAAAAAATTCGGTGATTCAACTTTAGTATGAACATTCACATCACATCAGGGTTTTCTGTAGTGTTTCAAACCGAATTATCACTTTGCATTATCGCTCTGATTTGAACAACAATTGTTTAAATCAGTTCACACATGCCGAGAGCATTTAACCTATTCTATGCGCGAAAATGATTTCCACAGACATTTAAAACAACGAAATGAACAAATTATTTAAAAGAACATTATTGGAGAGCTGACTATGAGAAACATGAACAATGCGATATATCCATTATCCTTCTAGTGATAAATATTATAGAATATTGAAATCGATGCCTACATTTATGGAGGCGTAAGACATTATACTGTTTCGTACTACAAGGTACTCATCAGTCACGCCACGTTCAACAACCTTGTTGAAGAGTACCTTGTAGTACAAAACAGTATACTGTCTTATGCTTTCAATAAATGAAAGCATCGATTTCAATATTCTCTAACAATTATCCTTAGAAGGATAATGGAGACATAGCATTAATCATGCTTTATATAGCAACCTCTGCTATAATGTTCTTTTAAATGATTTGTCAACAAATTTTCGAAAGAAATTTATAGCATACTTTGATATCGAATGTCTACAAGTGCGATAAAATAGCACGAGAACTGCAGAATTCTTTTTCTTGTAGTAAATTTATTTAAAAAATATATATATATATATATATATATATATATATATATATATATATATATATATATATATATATATATATATATATATATATACATATATATATATATATATATATATATATATATATATATATATATATATATATATATATATATATATATATATATATATATATATATATATATATATATATATATATATATATATATATATATATATATATATATATATACAAGTATTCATATACATATTGATGAATATCTTCTGACAATTTCTTTTTCATAACTTAATAACACCCTGTATCAACTTACAAAATTCACAGCGCATACTCCGCCATAACTGGCTAACTTGGAAAATCTTCTGGAACGAAACGAATCTTGTAAATATATCACGACCACAAAAATGACATTCGTTAAAATTTGCGTTTATGCATGTACGTTTATACCATACGTTTGACATTTGAGGCATATTAAATGCCTGGTAAATGTTAGGAGCACAAACCCTCGGGAATATTATGAAATAGCGGGCAATATGCAATTTAAATCTAAAACTCCATTGTGTATACCGGCAGCACGATGAAACACATGTTCCGACCAATGCAATATGAAAATTGAAATTGTTTTCTGCACATGTTACATTTTCCACTTACTATCCGGAACGGATATGAATTCCAAAATTAAAATTTTGATAAATTGCACCAGGTAGTAAGTTACTTATCGATATTCAGTTCAAAACTGAATACTCTATTTTATGGACTACTTTATAACCAATTTCCGTCAACGTTTTGGGTATACCACTACATTTAGTGTATATAAAATACCATATCAGGAATTGAAATATATATATATATATATATATATATATATATATATATATATATATATATATATATATATATATATATATATATATATATATATATATATATATATATATATATATATATATATATATATATATATATATATATATATATATATATATATATATATATATATATATATATATATATATATATATATATATATATATATTTTTTTTTTTTTCATTTTGAAAGTTTTTAGCATTAACAGGCTTTTTTAATATGAAAAAGTTTATTTCTGTTGACGTTTCGTTGTTATATTACAACTTTGTCAAAATATATATATATATATATATATATATATATATATATATATATATATATATATATATATATATATATATATATATATATATATATATATATATATGATTATGTCTTTTATAGAATGGTATGAAGTAGAGAATCACTAATAATGCCATAAAGACTTCCTAAGTGATAGCATTGATGTGGTGTACAAAATATTGAACAAAACTCATACCCTAAATCAATGTTAGCAAAATTACTATATGACATTAGAATCAAGAAAAGTAGCAAAACAAAGAGAAAAGAGACAACAAACAAAGAAGATCAAAAATATTCATCGTTTCCATTAATTCCAAAATTCACAACTAAAATAAAAATATCCTTCAAGAAAAAAATGTAACCATAGTCCCTGTCTATCCAACATTTGTGTATACAGCTCCCTGAGAGTTTTATTTGAAATATTTCGTTATTTCGATTAAGAGTCAGTATTTACTAGTACTGAATAATTTGTGAATCTTGAAACTAGCTATACTTTTGCCTGCCTGGACGTGACTGGAGCGATTAGGCATGGGACTATTCTTACACATTGCGGACAGTTTTCTGTAGTGTTCGAATGAAATGTCTACAAAGCCTTCCACTCACGCTACTGTTGTCATGAGTAGGAATCTCGAACGCTAGGGAGAGTTTATACGTCTTTTCTCCGATAGAGGGAGCTCACGTGAATTCTTCACTAAGAAAAATTTCCCTCAATTTGGTATAGGACCTTAGGTTTGAGCGTTTTGAAAGTCTTCGATTCTTGATTGATAGATTAAATATGGACTGATGATTCATAATAATGATGAAACAATTATATCCTAATAACACTCAACAAGATCCATGAATTTCTTGAAACACTCTTTAATATTCACTCTCGAAAGTTATGGGTTCGTTCTCGTTGACAACATTTGTGTAGACAGCTCCCTGAGAGTTTTATTTAAAATATTTCGATTGAGAGTCTCAGTATTTATATATATATATATATATATATATATATATATATATATATATATATATATATATATATATATAAATACAAATATTATATATATATATATATATATATATATATATATATATATAAATACAAATATTTCCATTAGAAATCATGAAATACTGCCTTAGATACATCACCATTTAATTTATCTAATCGAGAATAAATCTCGCGAGAATACTAGCGAGCGGTGTGATATTTATGCAGTTACTTTCGTAAAAGAATACATTGTTTCATATTTTCATTATTCAATTTTTGGGAGTATTTCTCCTGCAGAAATATAACCCTTTGTTTGTCAACAGATAATTCAAAACACGCAGTCTGCCAATTTTTTTCCTCTCACTGTTCTTTGTTTTGTCTCGTCGAGTGTAGAGGGGCCATTAATTTATTTCAATATACACTATTTTGACACATATTTTATAATATCGTTGACGAGATTGCTTCAACCAATCATTTCAATTTATCCGAAGGTGTGTATTTATGTTTTGTGAGTTCATTTTCTTCGTTTTCTGATAGTAGTACGTTTAGCAATTTGACTTCCTTCACATATTGAATGTTGAATGAGAATATTTCAAACAAACGCTCAATTTCACCGTTGCAAAGAAAACGTTTTTCACGTATCATAACTTTTATATAATAATTTTTTTTTAATTGAGTGGACCTACAGTTTAACGTGGGTTCCGAACGTCCATTGGGCTTGTAATAGATGTACATTACTTAGCATATTTCATTATTTAAACTACTTGAATAATAGAAAAAAACAAACACCCATACCTTCAGAGCGGCTCGAACCCGAGTTCCACCGACTAAGCTACGGAGACCAGCTATAATAATTCGAAAATTGATAAATAAAATTGTCAGTATATTTTTCCACGAAAATTGAGAGACTTTGATGAACAAGTCGTATAGTTGATTTGAAAATTTTCAACATTCAGTCATATCGTTCTTTCCTATCTTGGCTCAATAATAATATGAATATCACCCTATTCAATTATTTATTGAGTAACGATTCTATAATTATTTGCATAGGAAATATCCTACGTCTCACAACTATATTGAGAAGAAAACTAAATAAATCTGTTTCTCAATGCTGTTTTTAAACGCAGAAAAAATTTGCACTACTTTGAACTTCTATATCAATGTCCAAATTTCAAAGAAACAAAAATATAATTTGAAATTTTCTGAGAGACAATTTAATTTTGAGACACTGAAATGTGCCAATGTGACTATACAATGTTCTCAATGATTTCATGAGTTTCATCTTATACAATGGCTGTATTCTGTCAAAATTAAACAAAACTTCCATTTCTATCAATGCTGTGTTAATTATTATCATAACATCATTGCCTAATTCAGAAAGTAGCTCGAATTGGTAGTAGATAAATATCATTGGAATGAACATCAGACACAAAAATAAAAAAATAAAAAACGCAATGGCATTCTCAGTTCTGTTGGAAGCTTACGAAGTGGTTCTTGGATAGGATCCAACAATACTTGTTCATCACCTCACCCTCGGGTGTAATATATAGCCAGGCAACGTAGAAATAAAAGCTGATATTTTGCTCACCCGAAGGTAATTAATTTCCATACATTCACCACCATTATATTTAAGGGTGGATTTAAATTTTCAGTTTTGTTGTTGGAAAGTAGGTCCCATGCTGTGGTTTTACCTCCCCGAGGTAACGTGAAGGGGATGAATTCATACTAGTGAATAATGGACAGAAAAACAAAAATTCGGCCTTCCTGACATAAGGGGTTTGTTGGGTATGGATTTTATGATGAAAAGCTAGTGCAAATCGTTGAATTCAAAATTCAACCAAATGGAACTCATAATGCCTCAATTATAAGCGTGATATTCGATGGAAATATCTGAGTGAAATGCCATCTCTGAAGATTTTATGATAGCGCTAGATAGAACAGAATAGAAATATTTTTATTTTCATAAATATAGTGAAGAGCAGTATACATTATACACAATATTAAGAAAAACGTCAGAAGGACACATAACAAATTACTTAAGATAACATTCAAATAAGATTATTTCCCTGTGATACAACACCCTTTTTGCCAAAAGTCTTCATTAAAAACTTTATCATATACTTCTTCCAATGAAATACCTACGCTGAAAGCTGAGTTTTGTCCCTGAGTTTGCAACTTTTTAACATCAAACTGTGTTCCCTGAGAAACAGGCGCTGAATAAACAGAGATATATTCTTCTCTAACATCACTTCCAGCAATTCTCCCAATATATATCCACTTTTTTTCAACACACCCTGTATGCCTGAGGATGTATTTTGTTGTTTACCTGTTCCAACTTTCGACGAATCAACTCTTTTATGTTTGATAACAGGAATTCATTCTTTATCCGTAGTATTTGATAACAAAGTCGAATCTTTGTTTTCAATCTGTATTTGGTGTTGAACTTTATTTTCATGTATGGAATTTCTAGTTGCGTTGTGTAAGGGCTGGAGAGCACTAGGCATTCCTTGATTCATATTGTTAATTTGATTAATTTTTTTAATCAATAGAACTGCTTCAGCATACGTTTTAGATGATTTCTCGTTATTTTCTACAACTTTCGAATTTTTACTTGGATTTGACCACTTTATTTTCTTAGTTTGGTTGAAACTCATTCTTTCCAGAAGTTTATTGTTTTGCTTGAGTATTTCATTTTTGTCATTCGATTCTTCAAATAACTATTTCAAGTAAACATTCTCAATTTCCAGAGCTTGTAACCCTTGGGTTTCAAATAATTTTTGTTCTACATTACTATTTGCCTTGTAAGTAATATCTTCTCTTGTTAAATTTGATTCAATTTAATTCCTCTCATTGAATTCAATCTTCCTCTCTAAACAATCGTTAAGCTTTTTCAAATGTTCATTTTCCTTCGGTATCTTTTCTGTATCCAGATTCGCATCGCTAGAATTTCCGTGAACAATTTGCTATAAAATTGAAATTCACTGGTCACATATGATTGCTCTGACTACTTTTTCTCATCAAAGCGATTCCATAGGTAAATAATTTTCGAAATTAGCAAAACAGCTAAAAACATTCCGATCATGGAAAAAACTAACGGAAACTATTCACTCTTGCAAAAGAATTTGAATCAATTCGAACATTCATTCACCGTTTCAGCACACAGGATATTGAATGAAAGAGCTAATTTCACAAGTAGCGAATTTATTTGAATTTCCAGTCTCAATTGTGTTCGGGATTGAATGAATTTTTCACAACAAAGGGTTCAGACGCGATCGGAATTAAATGGAGTGTTGTAGCTAACAACATCAGAGCAAATACGAATTTCCAATTAACTGCAAATTAAAGGATTTCGCGGACTGCTGTTCCTATGTTTCATTAAACTTGCGTTGGAAGACACATGTAACCTATTCAATTCGAATTGAATTCATTTAACGGTGTTGTTCTCTAAATATTGTTTTTCAGAATGATAGTTGGATTCATTGATTTGGGAGCTGAACTTGAAAATTCATGCTTTAGTCGTGGTAGCAACAAGGTGTCGTGCATATGTGATAAGGTAGCAACCCCCTTGCACACGTTTGCAGGGGAAATTTCATTTGAGGTGATATCGAATAGTCTGGCATTGTAGATATTGTAATCATAACCGATAATGTTGAAGATATAAGAACAATACTGAATGTATTGTTACAGAACTAATGAGGAAATGTAACAAATAGGTTGAATATTTGTTTTCGCTAAGACCAGGTATATGGTCATCCAAAGAAATGTTGCTCGAAATCAATATACTATTAAGTGTCGAGCAAATTGGACAGGTAGTAAATTTGTTTTATCTAGGCAGTATTGTTATTCAGTGTTCAAATATGAAAATAATGGTGAGAAAGAACCCCAAGCATAGGTCTTGACAAGCGGGAATATAAATTTTGCACTTAGAAACCAAAAAGGTTAAGTGTTATGTCTGGCGGCTCTGTGCAAGTGGAGCCTAGATGCTTGAGGATATCAATAACACTGGAGAACAGAAATTTTGCTGTCTTAGATCTGTGACTTGTTTTAAACTAAGTTTGAGTCTCTGAATTCCAGAAAATTATCAATTTGTCTCTATCGCGACATGTTTTAAAACTACAGGATTTCCTCTCTTTACCCTGAAAGATGTGGGTACTAACCATACATATCAGAGTATTTTATTGATAGAAAGGTTATTATAATAATAAAAGTTGAATTGTGTTTAAAGAAGAATGTTTTTCCTAGAATGTTTAATCTGGGGACTTCCTCGCTTGACACTTTCAAATCTGGGTGTAATCGCAAACCCTGTTCACCACTAACAGCTCCAAAATCTTTGGAATCTTTTGAAAACGTCCGCAATGAAGAGTGATTCAGAGTCTTATCCAACAATCGATGTTTTGAAAACAGTGTTGAATATAAGATAGTTTTTTATAATCGTTGAACTCTGACTTTTATATTCTGACCAGCTGACCCGGCGAACTTCGTAACACCGAAAAATTCACAATAGATGAATGGAGTGATAAATTTCAGCTAAACTCAATTGATGATTTAAATTATTACAGTGAATTGAATGCAACCTTATAATCACAACATTGGTATGGATGAAATTGGATTGATCTGAATATTTAGTTTTTATTCGAAGAAAAAAACAATTGCGCTCTCACCCGATAGCGACAGTCCATGATGAGTCATCAATTCGAATCCATGTCCTCTCGTAACAGTTTGTCATCTGCTACGTAGGAGGGCTTTGCAGCAAACACATATCATTTTAAATTTATTCGTCTTTATCAGAGCTTCGTCTTGTATATAGGTCTAGCACTATATAGGTTTTTATTATCTAATATAGAGTTTGGTAGTGTATAGGTCTATATAATTTCATATAAATCATTATTATGAAGTTAAGTGAAGTTTCAGAACGAATATTAATAAAATTGTATCAGGTACTTGAATTTCGTAAATATTTTTTAGACCAGGCAACCAGAAAACATGCTCTAGCAAAGGGTTTCATCTCAAACTGTGAAAGATTAAAGTCCCTTGGTTATGATACAATAGAAAAATCGTCTAATAGAAGTATCAGTCGATAGATTATTATGACCCGGTCTCGAGTCCTGTTATAATACTATGTCGTATTATCTCTTTAACAATTCGTCCAAATTATATACAGAAAGAGTGAACAGTCGTTTGTTTCGAACAGTCAAATATCAATCCATACAGATGTTTCTCAAGATATTGATATAGTCTTCAATAATGTGGACTATTCTTTCGTTGTACCATTCAAAGTTTCTGCAGGGCATGCGATGAACGACTGGTTGTGTCAAGATTTTCATACCTTGGTTGACTTTATTGAATTTCTAATGGGGACCCGTATTCTTTTCTAGTGAAATGAATAACCTGTCACTCACAAATCACGTGGCTCTTTATTGGTAAAAGAGCTTTCAAAATCGGTTCAGCAGCTCCAGAGTTTACCGCTTACAACGTCACAAACTCGTGAACATTACTAATTTATGAAATTATAAGTATATCATCAATCGATTGGGCCGATACTTGATGAAAATCCAAATAGTTGCAAATAAAAAAACTGAGTAGTTTTCTGATTTTCACTGTAATTATATCATTTGACTTTGAAATTTTCCTGAGGACACCACCAAAGAAACCATGTCATTAGTCAAAAATCTTATAGAAAGAAATAATTTGAACCCTTTAGTTGACGAAGAGATTTTGAATTTGTTAGAAATTTGCTTAAACAAAAACTATTTTCAATTTAGTGATATCTTTTACAGTAGTAAGGAGGGATTAATAATGAGAAACCATCTAAGCCCTCTCCAAGCGTAAATATTCATAGATAATATAGAGAATTCTAATCATCGTTGCCAACTTTCTGAGAAATGTATCTATTGTCGACGACATTATTACCAGCTTCACAGGAACCACAGACAGGTTAATTCTTTTTTAAAATTCATGAATTCACTTCATTCAAATATAGAATTCACAAAAGTATTAGAATTGGAAGGCTCTATAGACTTCTTGTACTTTACATCAAAACGACCTAATAATAAACATGAGTACTCAATTTCACTCTTATTCTGATCAAACAATACATTCTTTGTCCTCGCATCTGTTCCATCACAAATTAGCGGCGTACAACAGTATGATACACAGATTGATAAATATGCCTATATCAGCAGATTATCACACTAAGAATTGAAAGTCATTAAACAGATCGCACAGAACAATGGTTATCATCATTGTTTCGTCGATAAAATTTCAAGAAAAAGATTATACAGTAAGGCCATTTCTCAAGTAACAGACAGTCATAAAAATTTCAGAACATTAACGTATTCAGTCAACCCTGCACCAAATATCTCAAAGTTTTCATCTGATAGAAATTTAACGATAACTTTCAAATTCCCGAATACCGTGGGTAAGCACATCAGAAATACGAAAGATAAAATTTCGCATAATGATGAATCGGGTATCTATGAGTTGAGTTGTGGTACTTGTCCGAAAGTAGATATTTGTCAAAACGACAGAAATTTCAGACTTAGAATATCTGAAGACCATAGATGTTTTGCTAAAAAAACCGATTTTATGTATGCAACACATCTTTTTTGAAGAGAACCATGTCTTCTGCAACAACTTCAAAATATTGCATACGCGACGTGAAGGTTTTAAACTTACCCTGTTAGAAGCCATGGAAATTGACGGGAGGAAGAAATTAAATAGTTTATTAAATGATCAAGTTTCAAACAATAATTCTCCCTAATGAAATTTATTCCAGTAAAAGGCAATCGAAGAAAAGTATTCTATGGTCATCCCCCATAATTCAGAAATATGTTCTATAGTCATTCCCCTACAAAAGAAGAACAGTGAACAGTGTTCTATGGTCATTTCCACACACTTCAGGATAAAAACAAGCAGTCCACAATATTAAAGCTCAGTCTATCATCAACATCTTGAGGCAAATCGTTGTCGAAACAATATTGTCATGTTTTGAATTAATTATGGTGAAAATCAGAAAACTACTTACTTTTCTTCAAATTATATCAAAAGTATAGACAGCACTCAAGTATGTTATATATCTGATAATCTGCATTTTTAATGTTCTACCGCGTGTCCTCGAAATTGAGCGAATAAATGGCTCCACAGTGGCAAAAGCAGCTGTATGATTCATGAATGTCATATAGCAACCACCATCCGTTTTCATCAACTAACTCCTGATTGTTCGATGATATTAAACTGGTTTTGCATAGCTGTTGTCAATTTCCTGCAGAAATGACCGCCAGGGAACCTATTTTCCACGTTCGATGAAACCACAACGCCCATCGACAGGGTTTAGTGCCGTTCTAATTTCAAATCACTGTGACACAAGTCGAACGTGGGACATTAAGGCTCATCTGATTCGATGTGTTTACACCACGCTTGTTTTTCATAATCGGATTCACAGCACTCTCATAGAAGGGTTCCAAATATAATAAGCAGATTTGGGTGCTTCAGGCCTTGCTTACTTAGATACTCTACATCGAAACGTCCCGCAACATTGTAACCGCAAGGCCTTGCTGAGGAAACATGTCAGGCGACTTTGTGAATAATTCAATTATAAGACCGGTGTACGTAACGTACTTGATAAAAAGTTCGGATTTTCCGGTTATTTCGATGAGCAGATCTGGATTTTGTAACGTGAATATTTCATGAGAAACTTCTTGTGATATGTTTCACTATATTTCATAAATATCGACATGGCATATCAAGTAAACCAGGAAATATCACCAGTGTCAACATTAGACCAGTGTCAACATTGGTAAGTTTAATTATCAGGAGAAATTTAATATCCTTAACCAGCAATATATTCGGATGATTAAAAACAAATTGATAGAAGAATTGATGGAGTTTGGGTATACTTCATATAAAAAAACAGAACTTTGAGTGTAATATTTATTTTGTTTATTTTTATTTTATTCAATATACACTCTTCTGCAGGACAGGTCCTAATTACAAAACAGAAAAGACAACAGATACTGAAAACAACATTGGTAGTACAAAACTTCAAAAGCTAAAATTTTTCACCTCCAAACATTCAAGTTCAATTTAAAAAGAAAGTTTGTTATATGAATCACATCTGATAAAATGAAATATAATTATAGGAATAAAAAAACTTGAATGCTGACCAAACTTATACATACATATGAAGATAAACAAACACATACATATACATTCACATATTGATACGTATACACACATACAAGTATATGAGTGAATATGAATAATTTACATGAATACACATAAATGATTGTTCCAGCAGAGATTATGCATATCAAGGAAACTTGTCTTGATACCAGTAACAGAAGTTGAAAATATCAACCTTAGCTCTCAAAATATTGCTTTGTTCACACTTCGTGTGCAATGGAGAAAATTCTAGCATTCGTTCTAGCTGCTGGAAGGTAGAACATGAATTCGCTTCTGGAAGAAACTCTTGGATCGATAAAGTTGAGCTTTTGCAATAATTCTTTACATTTCACTTCATTGTTAATTGTTTTATGCCAGAAGATTATTCCGTGACATTTCCTTCGCGCACTGAGTGTGTCCACATTATGTCGACTTGTAAGCGTTTCATGTTGTATGGCTTCAGGTGGATATATTCCATCAATTCTGTAGCTCAAAAATGGCAGGAACTTTTGTTGTATAGACTCCAGTTGATCAATATGTAACTGATAACCAGGATTCCAGACTGTTGATCCGTATTCAAGTTTAGATATTACGAAAGCACGATAAAATGTTTTCAGAGTTGATATATTGCGAAATTCCTTACCAATGCGAATAATGAAGTCATATGCTCTACAGGCAGCGGTTACTGTAGCATTAATATGAGGCACAAAAGTTAGTTGAGAATCGAAGGTTACCCCCAGGTCAATAAATGTAATAGGCCTTCCCAAAATATTATTTCCAATTTCATAGTTGAAATTTATCAAATTATATTCTGTTGAGAACGACAGAACATGACATTTGGAGATGCTGAGGGTAAATTTGTTGGGATCACATATTATACAAATTTCTGGCAATGCGTTCACAGTCGCCAATGCTGGAAACATAATGAAAAATCTTGGCGTCATCAGTGGACAAAGAATCCTCAACATCTATGACATCGATTACTTCATTTACGATGTATATTGTAGAAAGTAAAGGACCAAGTATGTTCCCTTTGGACACTCCGGGCTAAAAAAGCGTTCTTCTTTCATGTGCCTTGTCCGGTCTCCCTGACGTTGGCGATCACCACGGCAAAAGCTGTACGGTCCTCCGCCAAGCGGAAAAGTTCACCAGCCCTTCTAATGCTGGTCCAATCCCGACATTAGAATTAGAAGCTACGACTGTTTCTTTCTTCCAGTGCCCCTCAATCTTGCCCTTTAATATGAGCTGTAGTAGACGATATTTATCACGTCCCAAAATATGTCCCAGATATGATGTCTTTCGGCATCATATAAAAAATTTAAAAAATATCATATAAAAAGCGTTGCTTTCTGCAAATCACGTACGATTCGAAAAGTTTGATGACGGACGTCGAAAGCCAGAAGATGCCTAACTTGTTCAATAGAATACCGTGGTGGAACGCTCTGAAGAAGTCCATGTATATCAGTCTGTTTGCGATTGTCGATACTCTCAGCAATGTAATGAGTGATACATGTTACATTAGTAACTGTTGAACAACCCTTCATTGAACCGTATTGGAATGATGAAATCATGGAATTAACAAGATAACAATTTTTTTCATGTGGAACACTTTCAAATACTTTGTAGAAATTACAAATTATCGAGAATAAACGGTTAAGGGAAAAATATGAGAAGAACAGAGAAACCTGTAACCTTGTCCAACTTCAACAATTGTTGAAATGATTTCAATCGTTGTTTCAAATAAAGAATATGAAAAACAAGTACCCTGTTGATCTTTTTTATGATTGAAAAATGACGCGTTGTTCTTCAAATAATCAGAAAATAATGGTGATTCGTAGTATAAGAATATTTCTTAAAATAATTTTAGTTCAACATTTAGTTGCACACAGAAATATCATATATTTGTAGATAAATTTCATATATACTGCAGGAATTTCATAACGCAGGACATGACATACAATTCGACACTATCTTGAATATGAAAGTGTCAAATTAAATGAATGTGTAAAATGAAGAAAACAAATTATGCAATTGTGGCGGAATATACGTGATGAGACTTCATTTCACACGCTTAATACTTGAAAACATTTCGAGAATTTCAAAAATTATATGTATATTTTGTCTATTAAAATATTGTTTTCGATACTGATTCTATCAATAGAAGATAGAAAACTGACTGAAAATCTTAGAGAATGGACTGAAATATTAATGATACAACCGCATAGAGATACCTATTTTTAGAGATCGTGTACTATATTCAGTTCTAAGCTCTGTGTTTAGTCGAAATAATGTTTTTCTCAATGCAACGATTGGCAAATGTGAAACCTGCTTCCCTGTTTTGGTAGCTCCTCCTATTCTTATGTTAAATGATATTTCCGACTGACATATAAAACATTTTCCACAATCATAACATGAGTTTTAAACACCGGAATTTGATCCATGTAGGCTACCTGCTCGAGCAAGTAGCCTTCAAGACAAGTAATACTGAAGGTAGGAGTTTGCTACATGAAACCGTGCTACAAGAAAACCTGTGTAGCACTGAACAATCAACTAGTAATTGACAATCATTTCTCTTTCCTGATAATTGATCTTAGTAGCTGAAATAAGTATGCTTAGAAGGTCGTACGGTGTGGAGAGCTGGACACTAAAGGTAGTCACAATGAATAGAATAGAAGCCTTCGAGATGTGGGTATATTGCAGAATACTGAAAATCCCATGGACGACCCGAATGACCAACGAAAATGTCCTACGAAGAGTAAGCAAACAACGTGAACTGCTGCTGATGATCAAAAAAAGGAAAACTGCATACCTGGGGCATATAATGCGAGACACGAAATACCAGCTCCTACAACTGATTATCGAAGGAAAGATTGAAGGAAGGAGAGGAGTAGGAAGGAGGAGGATGTTATGGCTAAGTAATATAAGGCAATGGACGGGCTTGCGAACAGTGGAAAGCCTAATACATACAGCCAGAGACAGGAAAGAAATAAAGCATGTGTTCGCAAACATTCATTAGTGAATAGGCATTGGAGGAAGAAGAAGAAGGTGAAATAAGAGCATTTATCTCCCTATTTGATGGATTTAGAAGTATCCAAGATCATTGTCTAAGATTTGTGATCAGTATTCATCCATCTGATGATGATATAGGAAATTTGTATACGAAAGAAGTATTTTAATATATCAAAATAGCTCTTGGAATTCTCAAAATAGTTTCAAATGTTCAGAATACTGTTATTATCATTGTCAATTATTTTATGACGATTAGAAACCATCAGGACAGAGACTGGAATTCGCAAATTGTAAGGCATTCGCTTCAGCTTTTCTGCCTTTAAAAACCGAGTTACTATTAGAATGCTCTTTTTTCCGTCCGTCTGTCCATTTTATTTCATGCTCAGACTTGGCATGAGGGATTTTATAGCGAAACTCCGTGCGTTCTTCGAGATTTTTCTTATTGATCTGTTGTAGAGCCTTTTGGACCTCTTTTTGCCATTATGTGCCGTATTTATTCCTTGTTATTATATCGATCACTTTCTTCGTTATCCTGAACTATTTCATGACTACGCACTCTGGTCGTAGTTTTCTTTTATTTTTGTGTTCGTCTTTTGATGAAATTCGTCCTAAGGTCTTTTCATCCAAATGCCTTTTCTATTGGTTGGCCAGAAAAGCTTCCTCAGGGTTTACAGTTCTTGATTTTCTCTTTCTCTAATTCTTGAAGGAATTTCTTTTGGAAAACTGGTTGTGTTATAATGCCTGAATTCTGCGCCTGTGGAAGTGCACTTTCATAACACAGTAGGCAGATGTTAGCACCTAGGCCTTTTAAAGCTCAATAATTCTTTGTTCGTTTGCGAATCGGTTGAAGTCTAAGACTGAATAATTTATCCGAGGAATTTTAAATACCTGAATAGTAAATTTTACAGAGTGCCAGAAATGAGCCTACATTGGCAATTTCAACGACTTCCTGATGGCTACCAAAGAAGCGGTTGATTACATATATATATATATATATATATATATATATATATATATATATATATATATATATATATATATATATTAGATGTTTGTCTGTAACTTAATAAGTGTGTCTCTTGCCTATGTATTTGTGTTTATATTCTATATTTCTATTGAATTAAGTGATGTCATGTGTTTCTGTGCCATACGATAAATAATATAGTAGAATTTCAACGTGCTTTATGTTCAGAGGAGATTTTTTCTTTAGTTACGTTTCCATGTATTTGGTTTTATCGTGAGGGGTTTGTAGTATGGTCGCCTGCGCAATTTTATGTAGTTTTTCTGCGGCAAGAATCGCTTCAGTTCTGCTATCTGTGATAACAGCATTATGGTCTGCGAAAGCGAAACATTTGACATTTATCCGATTTATATTTTGATAGCTCTTCATTCAGTCTTCTCTTTTTTCCAATTCATTTTTTTCCAAATTATTGTTTCAAAGAATTGGTGAAGGTCCGCCTCCTTCCGCGCACTGGGTTTGGTTTCAAAGGGATCTGAAACTTCACCCATAAATTCAACTTTGGCAGTTGTACCTGTAAATATATATATATATATATATATATATATATATATATATATATATATATATATATATATATATATATATATATATATATATATATATATATATATATATTTAGACGTCTTATAATGAAAATTTCGAAATTTTATTAATTATATGTTGAGTTGATATAATATGGGATCAATTCGATGAGTTTTCATACTTCATGAACAGTTCATACTTCAAAGATAGTTATGAAATTCCCATTTTCCTATCATATTCCACTTTTTAATACGCAAGCTCAGCGTTGCCTGGAAAAAGATAAATCGTCTGGGATTTTTCGTAATTAAGTTTTTTTGAGTCTGTTTTAATGTCTGTCATAAATTCTCATCAAATAATAACAAAGGTTTCAGCGCTTTAATATCCGAATGAAAAGAGTGGAATTTTTATTATTCACTTCTCCGAACTGAAAGAAATCCATTACCTGAAAATTACTCTGTGGAAAGTTTTGCGAAATGAAGCGCAAAGCTTTAGATTGCTATCGCGAAGTTCCTGATGTATAATTTCACTTCAAATAATTAATACGAGTATCTCGCTCAGAGCCGCAATTATCCAAAAGTGGTTTCCTTGTTACTTGTGTATCCATTTATTGTTTTCTTTGAAGCTTTCATCGTTTATTATGCAATGTCACAAAACGACTTTTTATTTTCATCTGAGGAAATTGATGTAAATTAATCCTTCATTGTTCAATGATATTTCCTACAAACATAAATATTTAATACCATATAAAAACAGAAAAAAAGACAAAGGTAATTTTTTTTCTGTTCAAAGAAAACAATCGGAGGCTATTTAGAGGTTGTAATTGCGTGAAACCCTGTTGTTTGAGAATGTTTTATCACCTGCCTTACTGTAGGTATTTAAAGAGTTCATATTAGTATATTGGGCTTCAAGAATGTGCCATATAATGTAATAAATTCAAACTTCTACAAAATCGAATTCAAATCGTAGGAAATTCTACTATTCCTATTTTAGGTACATTCTGTCAGATTTTCCTCCAATATTTCCGAGAAACGGCAGAATTTTCATGTGCGTCTTTCATAAACTCATTTTTCATGAAGAATTGCCTCTCTCTACAATACTTCGTTCTGAAGTTATGATACTTGGGACATTCTGGAAGCGTTTTCATCACAATTTCACAAAAAAACGTTCGCAAATACCAAATCAGAATACCAAATACCAAGTCTCTTCAACTTTTTATAAATTGAAAAGGTTTTAGTTTTCATTTGTGACTTGAGTTTATTGAAATTATCTCATATCCTAGGCTCCTCGTTTTTGAGTCTGCAATTTCATACAGAAACATAGATATAATGATTCATCATAAAACATGTTTATTTTACAATTAGGTAATGGGCCAATTTCCCGAAAATGATTTACTCAGAAATGTTTCGAACTACTAGTAGGTAGTCAAATAGCCGAGAGTTATTCTCAGAGACATGACATTGCTCTTGGGGTGCCGCAAGGCTCTGTGCTCGCACTTGTTCTTTTCATATTGTTTATAAACGATCTGCCTGCCAAGTTGACCCGGTTTTTGGTGACACTATATGCCGATGATGCATCGGTGGTCATTTCTGGCAGGAGTCCTGAAGATTCCTGGAGGCATGTGAATCCATTGTGAGGAAGTTTGTAACTTGATGTGGAATGAACAATCTGATGGTGAACGTTGACAAATCTGTATGTGTTCATTTTTGTCTGAAGGGCAATAGAATTAGTACCTTGGAAGATAAATATGAGATGGAAATCACTCATTGAGGTTTTATGTAAAAAATTGAGTAACTCTTTTTTTGCAATCTCTACAATTAAGAACATCCTACCTAGAAACTGTGTTATGAATGTGTATTACAGTCTTGTAAAATCTTGTACGAACATTTTGTAAATCTATCTTCATTAATAATCACATACTCACCTTATCGTGTTTGTTTATATATTTATAGATGTTTGTTATATGTTAAGAAAATGAAGATAGGTTTATCAAATTGAATAGTATTCATGAGTATTCAACAAGGAACAGGGATGTACAACTTATTCCTATGCATAAAACAGCTAAATTTTAGCACTCTCTCTATTATCAAAGTATCAAACTTTTCAACCATTTACCATCGAATTTGAAAGTACTGAAAGCTCATTTGTTCAAGAGGAGAATTAAATCATTTGCTCTTAACAAAGGCATACTAAAGTGTGGCAGAGTATTTCGATGATTCGAATGTAGGCAATAATGTATGAATCAATTTTTTGTATTATACGTTTTTATATTTTTTACACAAATGTTCTTCACCATGTGAAATTGTCTCAAACGTCTCAATATTTCTGAGGTAATGTTTTTCTTTTCTTTTCGAATGAAGTTGTATATTATTGTTAACATAAATTCATCCAATATTTTTGTTTGAACCAACATTTTTGCTCAAGGTCTGGATGCAAGATCAGACTCAAAACTGAATTCAGTCCTTTTGAGAGCATTCTTTCTGTTGTAATTATTGTATCAATCGAAATGAATGTAATTTTACAATATAAAGAATATTTCTCAATAAATTTATTTCATGATTACATATATATATATATATATATATATATATATATATATATATATATATATATAATATATATATATATATATATATATATATATATATATATATATATATATATATATATATATATATATATATATATATATATATATATATATATATATATATATATATATATATATCGACTGAAACAGAGTTTGATACAAATTTACAATTGTATTGTGTCCGTAGCCGGAAATATACGTCAAGTTAATTGATAAATTTTTGTGGAAATGAGCCATTCTGTTCAGCAGACGTAATCACCCTAGTTGATTCCTAAGATATTTCCAAACTCCATAAAAATGTTTTTTGTGCTTCACTTCGTTAGGCTCTCGAAATCAAATCGAATGTTGAAACGAATTTTTTCACGAAATCCTGGAGTTTTCAGAATCTATTTGAATTTTCAAATCAAACGCACAAAGTTGGAATTAATGTTTCTACTCTCGTTTTTTCGGTGGTGAAACTCTTTTAATATTCCTATCAATCGATCAGATTAGATTTGACGGAAATATTTCGAATGTCATTACTTCGAAATCGCTACCTCATAAAGTGCCCAGTGTTAATTTCATAGCCTTGAGTTGGGATGACATATTTGGGGGCAAAATAATTCACTGAACTTCAGGATTGGAGATTATTGACCTTCTCTTATGGACTTCGAGCTCTGAGGAGGATACGACATAATTCAATTCTGCTTGACAGATAGCAGAAATATCATTCATTTTATACTGATTGTAGGGGCAAGTTAACTGAAATTGTTTCCAGGATGTTTCACCATGTATTTATTCGTTTCTGTACGTGACCAGAAATTATTGAATAACTTCGTTGAATTTGTGGTCAGAATGTAATAACTTTGTTACTAAATAGTTACAATCGTAGTTATCTTCACATGGAGACATATTAATTCTGCTTGCTGGAAAATTTTGTGGACAATATTGGAGAGATGAGTTCCGTAAATACTTCGGAGGTAGCAAGAATACTTCATTCTACAGAATGAGATTAGTTAACAATTTATCATAATAAATGACTTCCACACCAACATGTTGCCAAATTGTAAGCTTTCTACATTTTTGCGTTCTCTATTTTCTACATAACTCAACAAATAAAAGTAATAAAGGAACGACATGAAGTCAGATTTGAGTTGCTTTAGAAGAATTGATTAATCTGTTTCAATTGATTTTGTTTAACGTACCAAACGTTGCGTTTGAAATAAGGTCGTTCCTTTCTTCTGCTGTGAGTCCTGGTGTTCCAAGATAAATCGAGGGCGAAAAGATTTTTCTAAGATGGAATGAAAATTTTGTCTGAAAAAATTTTCGGACATGTCAGCAAGTTTTCACAAAACTGTATTGAAAGTGTGTTTTCTCTTAATGAGAGTGAATCTTCAACGGCAATTGAAGCTGCAATAGCAATCACTCAACCAAGAAGCAACGGTTCAGAATTGAGACCAAAGGAACGAAAACATTGGAAAGTTTATGGGCAAGCTTAATGAGTGGAATAAAGAACATATTGTAGACAAATTTTTGAAAGCGAAGTTGATAGAGTAAATATGAAAAAATGTGCCAAAAAATGTTGTTTTCTAAAATCTCATCTTCTCTGATAAAAGAAATTTGTTCGCCTTATAAATACCAGAATGACTAGTTAAAAAATATTTTGTATACAATTGAAAGTTTTTATCAATAACATGCTTTCATTAGTTCTGACAAAGTTGTAATATAACAACGAAAAGTTAACAAAAATAAACTTTTTCATATCAAAAAAAGCCTATTATTGCTGAGAACTTTCAAAATAAAATATCTTAAACAGGCAATAAATCAATTTCAAGAAATATATATATATATATATATATATATATATATATATATATATATATATATATATATATATATATATATATCGAATTTTTTAGCAATAACAGGCTTCTTTTAATATGAAGAACTTTATTCTCGTTGACGTTTCGTTGTATATGACAACTTTGTCGAAACTGATTATTATAGTTAAAACTGATCATAAGTTTCGACAATGTTGTGATATACAACGAAACGTCAACGAGAATTAAGTTTCTCATATTGAAAGAAGCCTGTTAATGCTAAAAACATTCAAAATAAACTATGTTAAACAGACAATGAATCAATTATAAAAATATATATATGTATATATATGTGCAGGGAGTGTTGCCGTAATGATAATATCTTCATAATATTTTTGGGTTATCTGCAAAAGTGGGCAGAACTAATTTAAACGACTAATCGTCAGCAATTCTATATTTCGAACGAATTTCGTTCTTCCTGAGGAATACCAAAAATATAGACAGGTGTTAATAAATCAGTTACAACTTGTAAAACAAAGGGAAACCTACATCTGACACAAGTCAATAAGCCAACAAAAACGACACAAAAGGCATCAAATATGATTTTGATAATACTAAAAATAATAAATGCAGCAGTGTTGAGGACGTACAATATATAAATGACATATACATGAATCTTTGAGATGTGTTATATTAACAATACTCGTAACAACATTAACAAGAGAACAGATGTTGAGAGCCTTAGTAGTGTTAACAGTTACTTGCTGTCGTTGGGTGAGCCTGGCCAAATTTCCAATGGCTAGGATCATCGGTTGTTGTTGATTGTTTTCTGTGTCAATAAAGTTTTGTACGTTGACAAGTCTTACTATGTGTTCTATTGTTCAACTTCGCTTTATGAGGTTATGTATGTATATGTCATTTATATATCGTACGTCCTTAACACTGCATTTGCTATTTTTAATATTATCATAATCATTATTTGATGCCTTTTGTGTCGTTTTTGTTGGCTTATTGACTTGTGTCAGATGTACGTTTCCTTTGTTTTACAAGTTTTAACTGATTTATCGACACCTGTCTATATTTTTAGTATTCCTGAGTAAGAACGAAATTCGTTCGAAATATAGAATTGCAGACGATTAGTCGTTTAAATTAGTTCTGCCCACCTTTGCCGATAACCTAAAAATATTTTGAAAATGTATATATATATATATATATATATATATATATATATATATATATATATATATATATATATATATATATATATATTTGATGAAAAGTTATATCTGCAGCCAACAAATATCGACTGCCGTTGATATTTGTCTGTTCATTTATGTTGGTTTTCGGACGAAATTCGGAGACGAAATGAACAAACGAATAATGAAACTAACCGCCCAAATACTGCTTTCGCATGATCTTTACGGATTGACAGATTTGACAAATGTGATCTCTGAATATCTAAAAATTTGTGCATTAAATTTGAGCAGAGAATTTGTTACGTGGATTATTACAAAAAAGAATGAATATTGATATGTTGAGGTTAATTTTAAGATTAATTTCTTTTTTAAATATATGCCTCTTCTCAAACTCCCGGAAAAAATTGTAGGGGATGAAAATTCGCTTCTTTGACACGTATGAAAACGAAAATCATTATTGAATTGCCTGTGGATTTAATAGAACATATAAACTTTTTCGTTATGTGTGAAATATATAGAAATTTTCACGTATTTTGGTACACCAAAAGCACTATATTTCGATAAAGTTGAATTCTCTCAATTCAGCTAGAGAAATTATAAAACTCATAATCATGAGTTCTATATTCTCATTCGAGAGTAATATTGAATATAAGCTGCTACTAACATCCAAAGAGTGATAGAAATGAACAATGACTTATTCCAATCATTCAATAATTTAAGCCTTTAAAAAACAAGTAGAAACAAAACTTCAATCTAATATATTGAAAATTTCAGACCTAAGGTATCGATGCCAACTATTTTTTATTTAGGTAACGATGCCAACGTTGCATTAACCAGTGGCCATTACTGTTCTATTCGTATAATTGATAAATATTTGATAAATCAACAATCAGATATCATCGGTTTCAATTTCAAATGATTCAGTACAATTGAATGTTTATTCAATACGTTGAAGTTTCAGATCAAGATGGTATATGCGATAAAGTTCAATGAATAATGAATTAAGGATACATTGTTCGTTCGTATTATTATCAACGATTTTAAAAATATTTCGTTGTTGGTTTAATAAATGATCATATCCTTCTTCTTTGTTGTAAAATACGATTATGGCTATATTCATTCATTTATTGTTTTATGGCCAAAGTTTGAAAAGTCTTGTTTTTCTTTTACTAGCTAATTGAACAACTTAAGTTCGTGATCTAAATACCGATACTACAATATTCATCATCATTTAGAATATAAAAGTTTTCGACATTACGATACCCTTCGTATAATATAGAGAGTTTATATGACAAAAGTTGCGTCGTAACGATGTCAAGATTGCATAACTTGATGGAAACAATTAAACGTATTCGTTTTGCATCAGTTATGTCGTTTATTATTAATTCTCAAAAATAAATTTGTGGAGTTTTCAAGAAGATGGACCAATTTATATCCAAACCATAATCAAGAATTAATTTTGAATGTTTTACACATCGCTTTGAACCTATTCATTAACGTCATCGTTGATCTTCTGTATGAAAGCGAGAAAGCTGAAAATTAATGTTGAAGTTTTTCTTTAATCTCAAACAGTGATATTTCATCTGTGATGAAGAAGTGAATGACTTCGAAAGCTTGGTGTAGAATTAAATAGTATATGAACGGTGAATATCGCAATGAAAAAAAATCGCTGTTTATGATTCAGATAACTGAAATATTTCGAAACTAACCACATTTCTTTATAGATTTGCTAATCTTTGTTATTCTGTTGATGGCTACCAATTCTGCATGTTATTTCATTTCTGGAAGTTTCACAGGAAAAATGTAAATTTTTTTCTTCCATCTGGACGAATGGTTTTAGTTTCTGAATTTTCTTACCATCAACTGCTTCTTCAGCTTGGATTCCCGAGTGGACCAGAATGGAACTTTTCTTGTTTTTAGACATTATCATTTGAAGAAAATTCTCGATTTATAATTGAGTTATTGTTCTATTTTATTCAAGAGTCAATGACTATCGATGAATGTTGGAAACTGAAACAAGAATTTATTCAATAAATACAATATTGACTCAATTCTAAAATACAATAAACCTGAAACAAGAATCGAGAATTGAATATCGATTGAATATTAATCTTGAGCGCTGCTTCCACAAAATAAACAAACAGAAAAGGAGATTGAAATAATATGTTGCACCTTGAATAATGTAACACCGTTCACAGAATAATTTAAGGATCACAGAATGATAAAAGGTACAAGGATTACAGGACTTCTGATATGGTCTCTACCGTAACATAATACACTAAAATACCATTACGTCAGTTTATAGTGAACAAGATGGCTTTATATATATATATATATATATATATATATATATATATATATATATATATATATATATATATATATATCTGAATCTAATCTGAACTTTATCAAAAGTCAAATGCGATAACAGGAAAAATCAGAAAACGACGAGCAAAGTTCTATGCACATGTATACAGAATGAATCAGTCCGGAATACCAAAGAAACTACTCGATATAATTATGAAAAATACATGCGGAACAGAGTGCTTGTCACTCCAATTCCAGTTTGAAGTTTGAGCAAAACTCAAATCGTCAAATTGGAATAAAATGGACAGATGAGCGGAATAAAGAGCATTCAGAGAGGTGAAAGAGCATTCAGAGTTTTTGGGAGGCAAAAAAGAAGAAGCAGAAGTCCAACTTGCGAATTCAAGTTCAATCGCTCTCCTCATTGGAAACAATCGTAATAATAATGATAATATATATATATATATATATATATATATATATATATATATATATATATATATATATATATATATATATATATATATATATATATATATATATATATATATATATATATATATATATATATGGATATACATATATATAATATATTTATATATATATATATATATATCTTGAAATTGATTTATTGCCTGTTTGATGTATTTATTTTGAAAGTTTTTAGCATTAACAGGCTTTATTAATATGAAAAAGTTTATTTTTCTTGACGTTTCGTTGTTATATTACATTTTTGTCAAAACTAATAAAAATAAACTTTTTCATATTGAAAAAGCCTGTTAATGCTAAAAACTTTCAATATATATATATATATATATATATATATATATATATATATATATATATATATATATATATATATATATATATATATATATATATATATATATATATATATATATATATATATATATATATATATATATATATATATATATATATATATATATATATATATATATATATATATATATATATATATATATATATATATATATATATATATATATATATATATATATATATATATATATATATATATATATATAGTAAATACTGAGACTCTTAATCGAAATATCGAAATATTTCAAATAAAACTCTCAGGGAGCTGTCTACACAAATGTTGTCAACGAGAACGAACTCATCACTTCTCGTTGACAACATTTGTTTGAAATATTTCGATATTTCGATTAAGAGTCTCAGTATTTACTAGTATTGAATTACCTGTGAATCTTTGAACTATATATATATATATATATATATATATATATATATATATATATATATATATATATATATATATATATATATATATATATATATATATATAAATATATTCCAAGAACCAGTTTCTTTTCTCTTTAGATGTTTTCTCTGCGTGTCGATGTGATTGCAAATCCAGGATGTTCATCTTTATCAACATCTTTATCAACATCTTCTCGGCCTTCTGTAGAGGGTTTGTACTACATAGAAACACCTTTTTGAGACCAAGTGGTCTCGCCGAATGCAACAGTCAACATTTGAAGTGCGTTAGAGCAGTTTATTCTATTTTTAACGCAAAATTTAATACAGATTTTTCTATCCATTTTTTTCGAAAGTAAAATATCGAAAAACACACGAAACGTGATTATTTATTTATTTATTAGACATAAATCTACAAATCATCATGTGTGATGTTAACATAGATATATTTTATTAGGTACATATGTATTCCATAATATTAGCTGTGTGAACTTAAGAACGGTGAGTTGTTGGCAACCGTTGCGAGGTCAAACCATCCATAATGTGTTCCCTTAGTTTTTTGGTAAACTTTCTTATATCCTGTTGCTCTTTTATTTCAGTAGGTAATTTATTGTAGTAGGTGGTAGCCTGGTAGATGGGGGAGTGTAACGCTTTGTTAGTTCTTATATTGTTTAGCTGATAGTTTAGGTTGTATCTCGTATTATGATCATGTATTTCTACTCTTTTTTTGAGCGAAATATTTACTTTTAGAAGTTTATTTTCTATTTGATGAATCATTTTCGAGTCTTCAATTTTTTCATTTGTTTAATGTTCGGCAGATTGACAATTTTATGTAGTTCTTTTGAAGAGGTGTTGTAAGGCAAGTTGTATACAGCTTTTATGGCCCTGTTCTGAATGCGTTGAACTCTTTTTATATTAGAAACTGAAGTATTTGACCATATACTCAACAAGTAAGTTAATGTGGAGTGTATATAGGAAAAGTATATTGATTTTTTGGCTCTAAGATTTGAATATGGGCTTACTTTTCTGAGTGCTCCTATCAGTGGTATTAATTTTTTAGCTATATTATCTATGTGTTTTGTCCATTCTAGTTTTGTATCTATCGTTAGACCCAGATAGTTGTATTCATTGGATTCGTTGATATTTGCTCCATTTATTTTTATGTTGAGTATTGTTCTTTTCATATTTTTTCGATGAAATAGTAGAGCTACTGTTTTATCCAGATTGATAATTAATTTATTGTTTTGCAGCCAACTTTGAAATTGTATTAGATCTTGGTTTATATCACTTTGTAGGGTTTCTAAGTTTGGGCTTTCATAATAAAGGGCTGTGTCATCAGCGAACATGTAGTGTTGGGCACTAATTCCTGATGTTTTCAGGTCTTCTACATACAGAAGGTACAGTAGAGGACCCAACACTGAACCCTGAGGAACTCCTTTATTTACCTTTTCTTCAGAACTTTTTGTCTGATCTATTTGTGTATATTGCTTCCTATTTTTCAGAAATATTTCAATAAATTTGTGCGTTTTTCCGGAAATGCCCATGCATTCGATTTTTTGCAGCAGAATTTCATGATCAACAAGGTCGAACGCCTTCTTCAGATCTATGAAGATAATGATTACATACTTTTTTGAATCTAGACTGTAGCATATGTTTTGTATTAAATCTACCGCAGCACCTAAGGTCGAGCTATTTTTTTGGAAGCCATATTGGTGATTTGAAAATTTTAGGAAGGAGCATATTCTGTCTTTTAAGACTCTCTCAATAATCTTGCAAAATGTTGAAGTCAGAGCTATTGGTCTATAATTACCTGGATTTGTTTCAGTCCCTTTTTTGAAAATTGGTATTACTTTTGAGATTAGGCATTGTGGTGGTATATCTCCAGTCTTGAGTATTTCATTTATGAAGTTGAGAAGTTGTGTTTTGATTTTTGTTAGTAGTAGTTTTATATCATGTGTTGAGATTCCGTCATTTCCGGGAGCAGTTCTTGATTTTAATGATTCCATTATTTTGGTTAATTCTTTTTCGGTGCATTTCTTTATATAAATTGATTTATCACTTTTGTCAGTTTTATCGCTGCAGTAATTCGATTCGTTCTTTTGTTGCTTCTCTACATTTATGAAGTATTCATTCATTTTGTTGCATATGTTCTCTTTTTCTGTATACTCTTTTCCATCAACAATTATTTTTTCAATTGCATTTTTTTTTGGTTCTTGATTATTAATCAGTTCCTTAATACTGTCCCAAATCTTTTTTGTGTTGTTATTTGCATTTAGGAATTTGTTACTGTAATAGTTATTTTTAGCATTTCTTATCTTAATCTTTGCTAGGTTCTTTAATAACTGAAATTTTCTACTTAGGATTTCGTCCTTAATCTTCTTTTTGTGTTTGATATAAGCTCTGTCTCTTTCTTTGAGCGCTTTTTCTACTTCATCATTAAACCAGTTTTTACCCAATATTCTTTTGAAAGTTTTAGTATATGTGGCCTCAGCTTTCGACTCGATGATAATATCAATAAATTTACTTGGATTAATCTTTTTGTTGTCTTCTAATGAGTTTATTCTTTGGTTTACAATGTCAATGAATTTTTTTTATTCAGTAGTTTTTTGGTTATTGTTTTTGGTAGTCTTTTGTGATTTACGTTCACATTGATTTGTATTATTATTTTTTTGTGATCGGATATGGGTGTATATTGTAGGTCTACTTTTCCTGTCATTTTGTTTGGTAGTATTACATGATCAATGTTTGTTTTAGTTTCTTTGTCACATCTGGTATTTCTAACTTTATTTAGGAATTTATAAAAATTGGAATGTACAGTTTCTTTGTAGCTTACTATGTCTTTGTTTGTATTTTTTAGATTTAGGTTTATGTTTATGTCCCCAATGATAATATTGTTCTTTCCGGTCACTATTTCTTCCAGTTTCGGTAGAAAATCATTCATTTTGTTTTTTTGCGATCTGTATATAGCATATATATTTAAGTGAAAGTCAGTCAATTTGACTCCAATTATATTTACATAGTTTTTGTATATACTTTCAATTTCTTCTTGCTGTAAGGTATTTTTGACATATATGGAAATTCCGCCAACTCTAGCTTCTCTACAGTTATGGTATCCGTTGTAGCCATTAAATTTGTAGAACTTTGTTTCATTTTGATACATCCATGTTTCAGTAAAGATGAGTAGGTCGGGATAGTGATGCTTTCGTATGTAATGATTAATGCTATCAATTTTATATTTTTTTTTTAAAGATCTTACATTGAGGTAAAGAATTTTTAGTTTTTTTTGTTTTAGTTTTTTGAATCATTATTTTTTGATTCATTATTTTTAATTTCGTCTAGTTGGTGTTTATCCTTAATCGTGATTACTGTACTACCTTCTGTTTTTCTAAGCTTGATGTTTTCTTCTGTGGCCCAAATATATTTATAGTTAAAGTCTTTTTTCATTTCACGAGCTTGCTTGAACAGTATTTGGTTTTCTCTAGTTAGTTCATGATTTAGATATAGGGTTCGATCATCTTGTAGTCCAAGATTTTTTGTACTGAGGTTAACATCCCTTTTTGCTTTCATAATCTCTTTTTTGTCCTCATAATTTTTCAAGATGACTCTTATCATTGGTTTTTCATTTTTTCCAATAATTGTACATTTATCTATGTCGTTGTCCGCTAAATCATTTTTAATCAATTTTAGTGTTTTTAAGACCTGCCCTTTTAGTTCTGTAGCTTTTATTTCGTTAAATCCATTTATGATTATGTTGTTCCTCAAGCTGGATTGCTTTTCAGAGTTTTTTCCACTTTTTATTTTTTCAATTTCTCTTCTTATTTCAATATTATCTTGCTTCAATTCTTGGATGTTTCGTTTTAATTTTTTAATTTCCTGTTTCTGGCTTGAAATGGTGTTCCATATCATATCGAGTTTCTCCGCTATGTCTTCAAGTGTTATATTCCTCTTGGCTGATCGTTTGTTTTTTGTTGGTTGGGATTTTTCAGTGTCCATTTCAGTATCGTCATCAGTTTCCTCTTCGGTATCTGAGTCCGAACCTGTACCGCTTTCTTGCTCCGATTCCTCAACAGTGGAGCAGGTGATGCAGAGCCATTCCATCTTACCGTCTTTCAACTTTTTCAGTTGATCCTTATCTAGAGTAGTACAATCTTCATGAAAGTATTTACTGCATGTTCCAGAGCATGGTATTTTATATTTTGTTTTCGAAATTTGTTTTTTGCAGAATCCACACAACAGGTGATTCACAGCAGTTTTCTTCTTTGTGGTTTTTTTGTTGACCATTTTCGTGATTATCTATATTATCCCTATATAGGAATAAGACGTTTTCACTTATATTTAATTAATCTGATATTGTTTATTTTATATTTTACAGTTCTTTGTAAGCCCTGTTATTTAGGCTTCGTTTGTAGTTAATTTCACGTTTTTGTTGTTCAGTTACACCAGTAAATTCGCAACAACTATGCGGCACAAACTCACAAGTGTTTCACACCTCGCAATATTTTAATCGACCAATTAACCTTTTTAGTTATCGAAAACAACATATTCAAAATGGTTGATAATTTAAACATATGAGAAACGTATTTGTACCATCATAACGAAAGAAAATTTCGATATTCGAATGTCCACCGCGAAAATTCAAAATTCACCTCTTCATTTGAACACACTTCGTATAGATATATTATTATTATTATGACAATTGTTCCTCACGAGGAGAGGAATTGAACTTGAATTTGCATATCTTAGGAATTTTGCTTCATCTTTTTGCCCCCCAAAAATGCTTCATCCTCTTCGAATGCTCTTTCTTCCGTTCATCTGTCCATTTTATTCTAGGGTGGCGATTTGATTTTTGCTCAAACTTCACATTTGCGATTTTATAGCGATACTCAGTGCGATATTCGAGATTTTTTATATTAATCAGTTCTAGATCTTTTTGGACCTCTTTTAGCCACTCTGTTCCGCATTCACTCTTCATAATTATATCGAGTAGTTTCTTAGGTATTCGGGACTGTTTCGTTGTGCAGACATGTGCATAGAACTTGTCTCGTCGTTTTTCGTCGTCTTCCGTTATCGTATTTGTCTGTTGATAAAGTTCATTCTGAGGTCTTATCATTCAAATGTCGTTTCTATTGATTGACTCGTAAATCATTCTAAGAATATTTCGTTCTTACTTTTCTATTTCTCTCATTCTTGAAAGAACGTCAATAACCATTGTTTCAGATGCGTAGATTGCTCCTGGAGGAATGGAAAAACCGATGGGTTATAATGCCTCAATTTGGCGCCTCTCGAAATGCACTTTTTGTTATAGTACGCCCATGTTAGCTTGTAGGCTCTTTGGAGCATGGTAATTCTCTGTCCATTAGCGATTCGGTTTAAACCTCGTGACTGTATCACTTCTCCGGAATATTCAAAATAGCCTATTTGCAGAATTTTACTATGTTTTGTTATTAGAGAAGATTTATTTTTTGTTTCCTTTTCAAGTATTTGTTTTTATGAAAGAAATTTGTAAGCTCGTTTTCGGCTCAATTTTTCATATATATATATATATATATATATATATATATATATATATATATATATATATATATATATATATATATATATAAAACACACTGCCCTCTAGACGGTATCATGGAATTAATTGCAGAAAAACGTCAATATGATTTACTCATTGTAATTTAAACTTGAAGACATATCGAAAGTAAGAAACTGAAGTCGTTGTGAATAGTAACGCGCCAACTCGAATAAAGCGAGTTTCTTTGGAGCAATAACGAAATAATTATAATACAAAACAGCAAGTATTTTGAAGCGGAAGATATGGCCCTCAGGGAAATTGGAAATATTGAAGTTTGTCGAACAAAACCGCCAGAGGGCACAAATAAAATTATACAAAATGAAAATTCAGAACCGGGGTATAGAGAGCTGCTAACCAAATTTGGACTTTCATTCTACGACAGCTAGGAGGGATAATCTGAGTTTGAAACACACATCGGGGATGATTAATCGCTGTTCAATATATTTGTGAAAATTGAGTGAGGGCAACGATGACCCAAGATTCATAAATATTTAATTCCAATTTATATGCAAATTTTTTTCGAATAATTATTCTGAAAGTTACTTCAGGTTTGAACAAAATTGGTTCAAATATCAACAAAAAAGAAGAACAAATGTGAGATGAGATTTCGTATTTTGAAAAATAAACATTAGGTACTCTCTTCCTGTAATCAAAATACATAATAGTTTCAAGCATTTTCATTCTTCCATTGGTCATTGGATGAGGTGTGTTTCAAATTCAATTCGTCATAAACCATGACTACTCTTTCTTTGAGAATATCCAAATTCAGTTATAGGCATTACTTGAGTTAGGTTAAACGTTTCCTTACTCAAAACAATGGCAAGAGCAGTATTCGCAAGATATGTAAATTCAGAATTATTTGGTAATCATAAGAATTTAAAATGGAAAGAATGTGGTGAGAAAAATTCAATGAAGAAAATTTAAAGATGTTTCTGATTGAGAATTTTTCGAATGAAATTTTTAATTTTTTTAGGGTTTTCGTTTGAACGATATTTATATGAAACGATTTACTCTCGCGAAATGTACACTGATTCCCGAAAAATCTGAGTCAAATTGAGCTTATTAATCATATTGTGTTTTGAAAAAAATATGAATTGAGAAATTTTCTACTCCATAAATATCGAAGCGAACTGCCAATGATCAATAAATGACAATATTTTTTCCCAGAATACAATTGCAACCGAAAAGAAATCACATCATCTCTTCAAGCAAAATGCAATCGATAAGTGAATACCGTATGAGAATCTGTTCCATAGTTTCGAACATCTATATCGTGTTATTTGCTTGAAAACAATGTAGCTACAATTCTACGCTGGTTCAGACCTGTGATCTATGTTTCACTTTTAAACGATAGAAAACATTTATGTAATTTAATTCTCGTACTTGGTCTTTAAATATTTAAACCAACTGAATAACGAATACAATACAACGATGAAATTATTGAATTTCAAAAAACAAATGAAAAAGCTATTGGTAAATGATAAAATATTAATATGTGATAAATAGAAAAAAAGGAATCAAAACATTCTTAGTAATAATATACTGGTTTAATGGGGTTGATAGTAAAAGTGGCGAAAGACAATATCAACCAGCTTTTTGGATAGTTTCTGTTGCTTATGTACTCGTGCTTCTACTTGTTTTTCAATATTGAAGAAAATACTGCATTGAATTGCCATTCAATAAAGTTGTATAATTATTATATATGTAAAGTACTCAACAATTAATAATCGGGCAACTCAAATTGTATTCAAACATAATCACCTACGTTTACATGTTCGCAGATGATACAATGATTTATGTTAGTGGTAAAAATATCCAGACTATGACAGAATGGATCAGTGGAGACTTGGCAGCAGTAAATGAATTGCTAAGCGATAACAGTTTATCGATGAATGTAGAAAAGATTAAATTCATAGTTTTTGGTACAAGTGAAATTCTTAAGGTAGATAGTATCGAAAATATAAGTACTTAAATTGAAAATCAGAACATTGAAAGGCTAAAACTTGTTAAATATTGAGTCGTTATTTCAGATGAGAAATTGAGTTTCAATGATCATGTTGAATTCATATATATCATCTAAAATCTCCAAGAAAATCAATTTTCTCAAAAAATTGGAGAAAATCTGACCCCATATTTGAAATGTTATTGCTCTTTAAGTCAATAATGACGCCACACTTTGATATTATTCCTCTCTATTATTGGGATTGAGTAAAGAAAAAACTCAACAGCTACAAAAGTTACAGAATAGAGCTATGCTAACGATTTTGAAATGTAATATATGTAGTTCAATCTCAAGCATGCTAAATTGTTTAGAACTGATGTCAGTTAAACAGAGAAAACTTTTTGGTACATATATATTTATATTTAAAGTGAGAAACAAATTGTTCCTATATATATTAATAAAAATTGTAACATGTGTCAGTGATGTGCACAGTTATAATGCAAGAAATGCGGATAATTTCTACATGCAAGTTTGCAAGCTTTCTAAACATAGGAATAGTATATTTTATGAAGGATTCAACGCAGTTAATAAATTGCCTAGCTACATAAAAACAATTAGTGACTTTGAGATATTCAAGCGTAAATTAGCTAAGTTCGATTCAAACATATAATTGTAAATTATATATGTTGAACCTGAATGTATATATAATTTTGTAATAGCTATTGCTAAATAAATATTACCATGATTCTTATTACATCGCGACAATTTGAAACAAAACCAAGAAAATCATTGAAAATAATGAGAACTATACGTTTTATGATCGTTTAGCATAAACTACCGAGAAATTGGAAGAGGGCTTTCATGACCAGAGAACTAATGGCAGAATATTGGAAACTTTTCCAAACATAACTCATATTTATAATATATAATTTGAACATATATTTGTGCCGCGACATTTTGTTTGTTTTCTTTTCAAGAAAATATGCTTAGAGGAGCAAATAATTCGTCATCCATCGAAGAAAAATATATCGCCTCTAACAAAGATGTGCTCTGCGTATTTGAGTAGTAGCAGTTAGACCTTGAATGGGAAAAGTAATTCCAAACAAAATATTTCTTTTTTTAAGGTGGCCTGGCTGCGAGTTGACACACAAACAATTCTGACTATACAAGGACATGTTATCACTAAAAATCATCGAATAGGTGTAACGCACAGTGAACAGAAGACATGGTATCTTCATATAAAGGAAGTGAAAGAAAGCGATAAGGGATGGTATATGTGTCAAATCAACACCGATCCTATGAAAAGTCAAGTTGGCTATTTGAACGTAGTGGGTAAGAATGTTTTAGGTAAAGTACGCTTGTATAGATATTTTCAATTCATTTCTAAAATTTTTTTGCAAAAACGTCTCATTTTTTCATTACTTTCTCCAAGCATGATTTAAATGTAATGTTTCATATATTGTGTGGAAATAATTGAGTATTTTCACACATATGAAATTAATACTACTGAAATAAATCGAAGGTACATTTCAAAGAAATTTTGAAAATGTGTGGCACTCGGGGACTGCCGCCGTCAAGCTATTGCATAGCATTTTTATCAACTTATACAATTATAAGTATTTATTCATTTTTTATTTATGCAGTATTTTTTTTATTTATTCAAATTTTTTCTTTGATGTTAAGGCCAGCTTACTCCAAAAAACGTAATTTTTTTGAATATATTTTATTCATAGTACAAACATGTTGAGTAATCAATTTATTCACGTATGAAAGCACATATATGAAATTACTTCAAAAAAAACTTGTTTTTTTCTCAAAATGGCGATCCTGAGAATGGCTGCTGAAACTAATCTGAGTCGGAGATGAATGACATGATTTCTTGGAAAAGAATTATCTGAAGGCAAAAAACAAAACGGTTTCCTGTTCTGTATCGAATTGGCTATGACCTCAAGCAGAATGAAACATTCTCGATGAAAAAAAAATGTCGGACTTTTGAATTGTTTTTACCCTTTTCTTCATTTTCAAATTGTTCATAACTTTCCTAAATAATAATGAATAGTTCTGCTTGAGGCCATAGCCAGACATCTAAAAATGAATGCCGTTTAGATCATATCGATAAGTGCATTAGTTTTGAAAAAAGAGTGATAATATGTAATTCATGCGAAAAAACCTGGTTTAGAGAAAAATCAGTTCAAAGTTTTTATGCCTGAAAAATCGTAAATAAAGTGAATTTTACTCACATATCCATTCCAGCTTCATACACACCTTCTTCCTGGTCTTCGTAAGCACCATTCTGAAGAATTCTTGCATTTCTCAAAGCAGTTCAACGAAATAACAAGACAATAACAATAAAACAAAGAACAAAACAATAAGACGACCCGAAGGCATGCAGCAGCTGCCGCCACCGAAGGCGTTCAATCGGCCGGATTTACTGCAGCGCTCCCTAATGTTTTATACCTGCTTCTCGGTCTTGCTGTACCAAGTACTTTCGACCCTTTTTTAGTGTACTCTAGTAAAGTGCGATGAATGAAATGCACTAGCTCGTCCAATTTTGGATTCAGAGAAATGTAAATTGCTACCATGACTATGTGTAGGACATTTCTGAGTTTGCATGAGCAGGCTCAAATATCTCCAACAAATGAGTGCCTAACACACTTTGAGTATTGTTCCACTATGTTATTGGGATTGAGTAAAGAAAATACTCAACAGTTACAAAAGTTACAAAAAGGAGCTATGCGAACAATATTGAAATGTAATAGATAAACTCCAATCCAAAGCATGCTAAATTGTTTAGAATTGATGTCAGTTGAACAAGGAATACTTTTTGCTACATATATATTTATATTTAAAAATAAAAACAAATTGTTCCCATATAAAGTAATGAAAAATGTAACATGTGTCAGTGATGTGCACAGTTATAATACATTAAATGCTGACAATTTCTACATGCAAGTTTGTAAGCATTCTAAACATAGGAATAGTATATTTAATGAAGGATTCAACGCATTTAATAAATTGCCTAGCTCCATAAAAACAATCAGCGACCTTAAGGTTGCTAATTCAAGGCGATATTCAAGCTTTAATTAGCTAAGTTCGTTTTAAAAATATAATTGTGAATAATATATTTTGAACCTGAATGTATATATGATTTTGTAATAGGTAATGCTAAAATAAATATTATTATTATTATAATATTCGGAGTCATAATATTGCTATCATTATTATAATTTTCGTAAATAGCTACCCTACCTTTTAGAACATTATCTCGTTTGAATTGAACAATACAAGTGTATTTACTTTCTAGCCCAGTGTATATACTTTCTCACAAACAGCTGCTTACATATTCGTCCAATTTCAGAGCAGCTCGTCTCGATCCGTGCGAGCTTCGTACAGTCGTGCCATATACATACACGTTAAGCGAACGATCGGCCGAGCTACATGGAAGACGAAGTAGAGGGTGTTAGGTTTTGTTTTCATTACGGAATTTCTTTATTCGGTCGCCGCGCTCAAAACCCGCGATAAAAGCTAAGCATACTTAAAAATTTTTTGAAAATCAGATCAGAATATTGTGCAAATCCTATAAATATTTCAAACATTTTCAAATGGTTAACAACAAAGAAATGTATCAATTTTTACTCCCTTATTATCACAAATAACGAATTTTAGTTCAGATAAACATGTATATCTAAACTACTGCTGAAGCAATATCCAAGCCAAAGCTGAATCTGATTTTGTGAATATCTAGAATTTGTTGAAGCATCCCCCTTAATTATTATTACAGATGAAACAAAATATCTTCCTTTTGCTGTAGATGTGCGCTTACTTCCACCCAGTGAACCACTGATAATTAAAATAGCAGAAAATCCATTTAAAATTCCTTGCACATACGAATGCAAATACGGAATTATACTGGATTCGCACCTTCAAAAGGATTCCCACGTCAGAAGCTTAATTGTTAAGCTTGAAGGATTAATATCCAAATTTAAAGAATTGTCAATTATTTTAGACGTAAACATCCAACTACAATTTGAAAAGCTCAGGCGGAGTCTCTGATACGATGTGGTATTGTTGCATGGGGTGGTACCTATGATACCGTAATAAAAAGCTCGAAATTCCACGGCTACTGAGATTCCTTCATAAAAAAGATATCAGATATCCTACTGACTTCCTGTATAAGGAAGCTGACATACTAGATATACGCTAGCTGTTTGTTCAATCACTGATAAACTTCAAGAGATAAAAGACAGTTTCTGACTTCATTGAACGCAGCGTGAATACCAGATATAGCAGGAACCCTTTATTAATTCTGCAATACAGTGAATCTGTATGACCCATCTACCTCTGGATGGGTTGCTCATTGCTCATTATGCTTTGGTTTTCACCCATTTAAAGTACAATGTAGTCCTATGGGGCGATTCAGCAGCGAGTGCCAGAATTTTCTTAACGCAAAGAGATATATTCGATTAATCTTCAAACTGAAGCCACAAAACTCATGCAGTCCGATTTTCATCAAGCACAAGATCCTAACGCTGCCATGTATATACATTTCACAGTGTCTGCTGTTTGTTCGTAGTAAACTGCTAGAGCTTAATACAACTTCCAGTTTCCACAGATACAACACGAGGCATAATTTGACCATCTCCATTCCGACTCATAGAACATCTAGATTTTAATCCTCTCCAACATATGTGGGCATCAAGTTATTCAACTATCTTCCTAACCACATCAACTCTTTGAGTCGGTTAAAATTCAAGAAGGAATTTTGCAGAGTTTTGTTACTTAAGTGTTTTTATTCCTTGCAAGAGAATTTTTCGGCTGAAATTGTTTAATTGTGTAATTGTAATTGTTAATCATATTCTTGACGTATCCTTTACGTTATTGTAATGTCACGCAGGACAAATATACATTATTATATGTCTCTTTGTATCTACTCCTATTTGGCATCAAGTATTCATAATGAATTGCCATTTGAATTAAAAACTATGGTTAACATTAAAAAATTCAAGTTTGCCATAAAGAACTGGATGAAAACAAAGGATAGATAAATGATTCATCAACTGGTGAACATTTGGGATCTAAGATGGTTATAAAACAATATATGATAGTGTTATATATTTTTCTAATTTGATATTCGCTTCTACACAATATTGTTGTAAAATTTTTATATTAATAAGTTTCTCTCAAGGTATTGAAGTTCTCAAGTTAAGTTATTGAAATATAACTTTATATGTATGTAGGTATCATATATTGCAGAATATAAATAGATATCATTCGTACTCACCAAAATGTAGTAAAAGCTTTGTTTAGGCAACAAAATTGACAACATATATTCTCTCGAAAATGTCAGCTTCAAAATAGCTTTGATTCGAAAAGTTTTCAATTATTGTTTTTAACTTTCAGTCTCACCGGATATTGTAGATACTCGAACGAGTCCGGACTTAATAGTTGATGAAGGAACTAATGTAAGTTTACACTGTTCAGCTAGAGGATCCCCGGAACCGCTCATCACGTGGAAACGGGAGGACGGACAACTAATTCACCAGGGATTAGAGAACTACGGTAAGGGAGTTGTTTGGCTTTTAATGCAACCCCCACATGCTATAATAAATCCTTATTCGAACAATATGTTATAAGAGAAAAGTAAAGACTGGAAACTTTTCATGTTTCGTGACCTATAGCTTATATTCTAACTTTAGGAAAAATTCATATTAATCTTTTCTCTTCTGATAATTATTTATTATCCAAGTGATATGTTGTGTTCATATAATACGTTTCTGCTGTTTCATTTAAAGTTAATAATCATTTATCCAGAAAAAATGCTTTCAGAATCAAGAACTTCGATTTGGAATCATTCATCAATTAAAATAATTCTTCTTTATGGAAGTAACAAATTCTAGGTCTAGCCTGTGCTGCTTTCAATTAATCTACTGAATTAAAAATTAACACATTTGACTTAAGTTTCACTCAATATATTAAAACTCTACATATTTTTCGGGTGGTTGACCTATGATCAAGAGTATACAGTATCAATCATCAGTATTATTACAATCAGTAATATCGTATACTCTTGATAATGGGATAACCACCCGAAACATATGTAGAGTTTTTGATATATTTAGTGAAACTTCAGTCAAGTGTGATAATTTTTAATTTTATAGTTCTATCATAATGTTTCACCAAGAGATAAGCAGAACCTCCTTGTCATTTTTTCCAATTAATCCTTATGAACACATAAATCAATTTAATGACAGTCGCTTCACAACAGAATTAATAACAATTATTTGAATATGAATGTAAATATATTCAATGAAAAAACATTTGGGTGGGTTTCACAAAATTCATATAATAAATGAATACTTGACAATTGTTTAGGGGTATTATCCAATTTTCAAAAGCTACATCCTAACTAGGGTCTAACTAGGTCTAACTAGGGTCAATTTCTAGGGTTAGGGTCTAACTTTTGAAAATGGGGTAACACCCCGAAACAATTGTCTAGTATTTATTTATTATACATTTTGTGAAACCTAGCTAACTGTTTTTTATTCAATATATTGAACAATGTTTCACCAAGAGATTAGCGAACATTCAGTCAAGTTAATGAATGTAAATGTAATTTATGGAAGATACCAACGAAAATTAAATATTTAGCTTACACTGCTTCCACTTAACAATATCAATAAATGAATGAAACTCATAAACAGAATGATATCTAGCAAAATGCAAAAAGAACTACAATACTTGCCAATAATCAATCCAATTTAGTACTGCAGTATTGTAAAAATTGAGAGTAGAAACGAATAAGAATGAAAACCTTTCATCATCTAAACAGCAGTCTAGCAAACCAAAGCTAAGCTTTGATACCAAGCTTAGCACCTTCAAATCTTGTTTGAATTTTGTGTTCCGAAATTATTTCATATTTGATGACGGAATTTCTCATCAGGAGAGTTGAGAATTGCTTATTTCGGATATTTGCATCATGCAAGCTCCTCCCAAAAATCAGCTTCTCGAGAAAAAGACTGTCAATTCTGAAGATCAGAAGTTCAAGCGAACAGATACGCAATAGTATCAAATTAATAATCCTGAACTTTTTATGAACTTTTTCCGAAGATAACCGTACAATATTTTTTTTATATACAGCACTTCCAATGTTTCAAACTTCTTATGGGCCAATTGTATCACATATTCAAGAAAAAGCAAGTTGTTTTCAAATACTAGCCCCAGATACTTTGCGGTATCATTCACGGGTAGCACTTTTCAACATGACAGATAAATCACATTGATAAACAACCCCCACAACTCTGGTGCATACACCAAGAGCTTACACTTTGATTGATTCGCCTCCAAGTTATGTTTTCGAGAGTACCAAAAGATTCTTGTCCTTGCAATAGTGACGATCACAGCATTGGAAGAATGATGCATTTGAGTGTCATCGGCGAAGACCTGAATACTGCAATATTTAAAGCAATTGAATATGTCGGCTGTAGAGATAATGAGGAACAAGTGGTCCAAAATTGAACACTGACGGACACCAGATGTTTTTGTCAGGAATGGGTGTATACGTTATCTATAACAACCGACTGTGACTTCAACTAAGAACGGCTAAAGTATAGTTACAGCCGTGGTATCAAAACAAAAGTACTGGTACTCACGGAGTGAAGTGTGGACAATAATTCGAACGTCTTAGAAAAATCAGTAGTGAATTTCAGCAGAAGTGGTGCTGAAATTGCTTCTGAATCGAATTTGAAAACACATTTTCGTCATTTCACTTCATATATCAGGTTAATTTTGCATTTCTGCAACACTTATACCTGGTCAAGTATCGAAATATTTCATATATGATTTTCCTAAAAATTTTCGCTCTTACGAAGTTTCACTGCGATTCTATGAAAATGTTTCTCTCGATTATGTTATGGTACCAATTGAAACATTGGGATACTGATGAAATTAGATAAACGATAGCGTTTTCTCAAAATTTTTTTTGTGACATTCATAAACTGAATTGTACAATTCGAAGTTCCTACGATATCATACCAAGTGTTGTTGTGTAACTTAATTCCCATTAACTCTCTTAATATCATTTTGGTATATTCTGTTTTCAAAATGGGTTATTATTTCTTAATTTTGTGCTCACATTTTTTTTTCAAGGAAAAATATTATTTTTTCATTTGTTTCACCTTCTTTTTTATGATGAATTTTATATTTGATGATGAATAAATTGTTTCAGTGGCTAGTGCGAATGGTCCAGTCCTTAATATAAGTAGAGTCAAACGAGAGCACATGGGCCCTTATCTGTGTATTGCTTCTAATGGTGTACCACCCTCAATAAGTAAAAGGATTATGTTGATAGTTCAATGTAAGTATTTGAAATCTGAAATGGAATTATACGTTATCCTGAAAATAGAGAAGACTTAAGGAAAAGTGAACTGTAAAACAAGAAACGCAATGAAGTGACACAATGAGGTGAAATTATTTTGGACTTTACAGAATAAAGAAATAATACTGTCGTTTCAAATTGCTTCTTGACATAAAAAGACATAAAACGTCTGAAGTTTTTAAGAATGGTATTTTACGATACTATGACATAAAAATTTTCATGTCCCTCTTTGTTGAAAACATCTTTTATTTTCAGCTCGGTGTTTTCACGTATTTACAATATAACAGAAATGGGTTATAAACTAACAAAAAAATCAATATTTCCATGAACGGTACAAATATTTCGAATTGCGTCGATTTTAATTGTTTATATCCTTTCCAGAACTGGAAGTCACAAAGTCACATATTCGGTACATCAATTATTCAAATTCAAAAGATCACAAAGTCAGAATGTTATGAACTAGGGGTCTTAATGTTCCTACAGACATTGATAAACTTGTCTACTTCCTCCCCAAATGAATTTAATTGAAGTATGCTTCGATGTAAAATTCTGTTTTATTTCGTTGCAGTTCCACCTACCATTTGGATTGAATATCAGCTAGTAGGAGCTTATGATGGTCAAGAAGTAGTACTCGAGTGCCAATGCGAAGCATTTCCCAAATCTATTAACTACTGGACAAGAGATAAGGGTGAAATAATATCACATAGTGAGCTCAAAAAATCTTTGTATTATTTATTGAGGAGTTTGTCACAATGCTCAAAGTTTATAAAATTACTGAGATGTCATTTTTCTGCAAAATATTCAATATTTGGTTAGAATTCCTGAGGTTTCCTGAATTTTGAAAAACTATTCTGAATGTATTTCAAATGGCATGTGATTTTTACAAGATTTTGAGTACCATTTTCGATTGATGGGTCCTGAATTGAATGTTAATTCTCGATAAATTTTCTCAAAAAGTCTCAGCCTGAATAGTACCTCAGTTTTGCACCATATTGTATATTAAGGAAAGTTCTTTTCGGTATATAATTTCTTGTGCTCAACACTGTTCGTGTTATATATACTCGATTATGATTGAAAGCCTTCATGTTGCCAGAATAATCACCAGAGATTCTCTGAATATTTCATGAACATTTTCTGAAATTTGAGAGTTAGAAACAGGTATTGAGGCACACAATAATCTTATATTTTTCTTTCTATTTGGAACAGCATTGACATGACGTGTTTCGTCGTTACAAACGATTTATTCTGTAAGCATCTGAAGAAGTCGTTTGTAACGACGAAACGCTTCATGCTATGTAGTCAATAAAGTGTAAATTATAAGTTCAAGTGTTTCAGTTCTTACGGAACTAAATTTTTTGTAAGAAGTAGAAACAATGTCATCAATGTGAGTAGCAAAAATTGATTGTGTGTCAAAAGCTACTCCTATTCATCTAATATAATTATTTGCAGAATCAGTAAGTTACATAATACATAAGAGTTGCAGAAATATGTGTTATAGTTGTTGCCTCTGCGAACTCTTCGAACCCAGAGCTCCCTTGTGAGGAACCTCCATTCTCCCCACTAGGATACGTAGACAAGTACGACAATCCATTGAAAGAATTCAACGCATACTTATTCTATTGCAATAAGTTATGCTGCTTTCGATGGAAAGACTATCAAACTTGAATAATATGGAATAATCTGAACAGTCATTGAAATCTGAATTTTCGCTCGCACTATATAGCTCAACTAGTTTATTGGGAATCGTATATGACGGAAAACGTACATAATATCGAAAACTATCAGTCACGAAAATTTGTCACTAAAAGATCCTGAAAAGAATATCAACACTATTTGTGAAAATATAATCATTTTTTGAACCGGATTTCGAGCTTGTTGGTATCTTCCTAACGGGTGATTTTTTGAAAGTTAAGTTTTTCAGGTTGGCGGCACTGGTTGGTAATGGCATCCAAACGTCATCTATCAAAGTGAAAAGTTTTTAGTGTACTCTGTCATTTCATCATGGAGAGACTTACAAATGAGCAACAATTGCACCTTGTTGAAATTTACTATCAAAATACGTATTCTGTGTAAAATGTGTATCGTTTGTAACGATCATATTATGATCGTCATAATCGACCTGGTGAATCAACAATTCATGCTGTTATCACCAAATTTCGCAACAAGTTCACTTTGCTGTACATTGGCATTGCCTCGCATGCGTATACGCACTGAAGAGAATATTGCAGCCGTAGCGTACAGTGTTAATGAGGATCGTGAAATATCAATTCGTCGCCGTTGTCAGCAATTAGGAATGTGTTACTCAACCACATGAAAAATTTTACGTGTTGATTTGGTTTTGAAGGCCTATAAAATTCAACTTCTGCAAGAATTGAAGATGAATGACCTACCACAACGTCTAATTTTTTGTGAATGGGCCTCAGAACAGCTCAATGAAATAAAATCCGCTGTTTTACCGGAAAATTGTGTTTAGCGATGAGGCTCATTTCTGCCTTAATGTATATGTGAATAAAAAAAACTGTGGCATCCAGAGTGATGAACAGCCACATGCCATAGAAGAATTACCGATATATACCGAAAAACGACTGTTTGTTGTTATTTATAGGCTGGTGGCATCATCGGTCCATTTCTCTTCGAACGACCGTGGAAGAAACGTTACCGTCAACGGCGAACGATATCGAGCCATGATACGCAACTTTTTTCTTCGGCCCTGAATGGCCAAAAAAGTGACGCAAAATTGAACCTTTCGAATGGACCATTTGATACGGAGCCGCGGACAACATTTACACGGAGTTATCTTCAAAAAATGAATGGCAAAAGCCAGGTTATCAATTTCGATAAAAATTTTGAATATATGATGCAAATTCAGTGTTTTATTCGATTTGAAAAAAAACTACGCTTAAAAAAATCAACCTATATCTGAAGAGAGTAGTAGGTAGAGTTGAGTTTATTTGAAGATACGAAACCAATTAGTTGAGAATATGCGAACCACTCTGTGGAAAACAAGCTTCATCCGTTCTTTCTGGGTCGTTTGAACTCTGCGGAATATTATACCGACGCCAATACATTGGTGACTTGTTCTCAAGGATTTCTCGGAGGTCCAGAAATTAGTATTCAGCACAAATTGTTCATTATGACGGATTCCCTATTTCTTCTCCATTATAAGAAGTTACAAATGAAAGTATTTCAAATGAGCTATATCAACAATGCTTGAAACAAACATATTGTTCCATGAGGAGCACTTTACGCAAGAAGATGGATAGTTAACAAATTTTATCAGCCCTTCACCCCAATTTATGGATCCTGAACTTTCGGACTAGTAGGCTCATCCTTCTAATTAGCAATTATTATAAGCTTGGATTAATGGCATTAAACAATCTATTATTGGAGAAATGGGCCTTGTACAAATATTTGTCTGCATTGAGGATACTACCCAACTTTCTACAGTTAATTAATCCGGAAGTTCTGTACTTGTATTTCGATTACAAATGGGGTATGCATTGTTATTATTCAAAAGGACTCCAGGGCTCGAGAAATGGATATCCGCCTGAAATTTATTTATAAGATAGTTATCCTTATTTCAGGTAATCTGATAATTGAAGATTTTCGATTTGATATTATGGATAAGATAAGGCAGGCAAGGCCACCAAGGCTTCAGTCCAAAGTTAGGAGGGGTTGAAATTTTTTTCGGGATGATGGTACATTAGGACATGAAGTTCAAACACTTTGGAATATTCTGTTTCCTTGCCTGAGAAACAATTAGATCTAAATTACAAAGAAATGAAGATGAATCGAAGATTTATCTTCATTTTATCGATTTGATATTATGGATGAATGAAATTAGGCAAGCCTCCAAGGATTCCATCCAAAGTTAAGAGGACTTGGATTTTTTTTTGGGCAAGATGGTACATTATGACTGGAAGTTCTTTCACTTTGGAGTATTCTGTTACCTTGTCTCGAAAACCAATCAGATGAAGCAAGATAAATCGAAGATATTTCTTCATTTTCTCTGATTGATATTATGGATGAATGAAATTAGGCCAGCCTCCAAGGATTTCATCCAAAGTTAAGAGGGGTTGGACTTTTTTTTTGGTATGATGGTACATTATGACTGGAAGTTCATTCACTTTGAAATATTCTGTTACCTTGTCTCGAAAAACAATTAGATAAAGCAAGATAAATCGAAGATATTTCTCCATTTTCTCGAATTGATATTATGGATGTATAATAAAGTAAGGCAAGCCTCCAAGGATTTTTACCGAAGTAAGGAAGGGTTGAATTTGTTTTCAGGATGATGGTACCTTAGGACTGCAAGTTTATTCACCTTGAATATTCTGTAACCTTGTTTCGAAACAATTAGATTTAAATTAGAACGAAATGAAGATAAATCGAAGATTCAAAGTAACGAGACTCAAAAATAATGCTCTTACAAGAGAACACTATAAATACTTCAAGAAATAAATGACACGGAGGTTTCGCTTATCTCTTGGTGTTATATATTAAAATCTATAAAATTGAAAATTAACACAATTGACTTAAGTTTCACTGGATAAATGAAAAACTCTACATATGTTTCGGTTGGTTAACTCATTATCAAGAGTATACAATATTACTGAGTAATACTGGTATCTTTTTTTGGAGTACCCAGTAATATTGTATACTCCTGATAATGGGTTAACCATCCGGAACATATGTAGAGTTTTTAATATTTTCAGTGAAACTAAAGTCAAGTATGTTAATTTTTAATTTTATAGTTCAAGAAATGAATTATTATAGCACTTATTTCCTTCAAAATATCGAAAAATGGACACAAAACGCTCAATTCACTCGGAATAAAAACACATGAGGAATTATTCTACAAAAATTTCCTATCTAAATTTAAAATATATAATTAATATTATCTATTAAAGATTGTGCAACTGAATTGACCTACATAATGGACCTACAAAATCGTCCAACTTTTTCTGTATTAAATTAATAATAGTTCCATTTCATTATTGAACAGGTTGGATAATATTAACTCAAAATGTGATCCGTATTCACTATATTTCAGTTAGACGAATAAATTATCAATGAAACACCAAAGAACGAATGAAAAATGCAGCACATTTTGTCTAATTACCTTATATAATAAGATTACCGCACGTTTTGAGAAGCATAAAATGTTGGTTCACAAAATGAAGCAGAAATATAAAACTCAAACAATTTTTTCATCTAACATTTTCTATAACTCAGTTCATCATCTTTATCTGATGAAGCCTTTGTGTTGGCGGAACAATATGGTTAGGTTTAACTTCATTTTAGTGAAAGTGAAAAAACTACTCAGTTTCATTCAAATTATATTCCATAACTGCTGAAAAAACAATCCCTGTTAGGGTTAATGCCGTGATCTCAACATTTATCTACAGCTTAATTACAGTTCGGCTTTTGTGTGAACAACTAATTCACGAGTAGTAGATTAACAGCATTGTTTTTAATTACAAGAAAGAATGGTAAATACGTATCTTCGTGGTTTCATATATTGTTTGATTCCAGGTAATAAGTACGTCCCAGAAATTATAGAAGAAGGTTACAAAGTACATATGAAATTAACGTTGAAGTATCTCATAGACCCGGATGATTTTGGAATCTATAAATGTGTATCTAAAAACTCTGTTGGAGAGATGGAAGGAACAATAAATGTTTATAGTGAGTATTTCAAGACTGAAGCGCTAAACATATTTTGATTATTATTCTGTTACAGAGATTCCACATCCAGATGGAAAAGCCCATAACACCATTACCTACAAAGGTGAGTTTTTCTGTAGATAATCGTTTTCCACCATTTTCTACTTGCACTACTATGTTGGTTATGAAAATATTGACGTGTCCTTTAAATTAATTCGATGTCTGAAAGAATAAATGATCTTATAAAAATAATTATAATAATGATAACAATAATAATGTTGATAATAATGATAATAATAATAATGATAATAATAATAATAATAATGATGATAATAATAATGATAATGATAATGATAATATAAATATTAATAATAATAATAATAATATAATAATAATAATAATAATAATAATAATAAAATTATTATTATTATTATTATTATTATTATTATTATTATTATTATTATTATTATTATTATTATTATCATTATTATTATTATTATTATTATTATTATTATTATTATTATTATTATTATTATTATTATTGGTATTATTTTTGATGTTGTTGTTGTTATTACTATCCAATTTTTCTACAGTTATTCTCAGCTCTGGCACTTGTTTCAAAGTTGAATTGGGGGCTAAACCTAAGCAATTCAACAATCTGTCGGTTACTGTATCAATGCAAGAGTTTCCTGACTATGTGACATCTGTTCAGCACCCCATCTTGCCTCGAGTCTCAGTTCAGCATCGTGAACTGTTCGTGTAGCACTTTCGAAACTACACCGGTTGTTGATATTACAATTAGACTTATGCACGCCGTATCGATATCCCACATACTAAGTATCTCACACATCAGGTCCGTATATTTCCTGGTTCTTTCTTGAATATTATTGAAGAAGTTGTGAGTTTTAGGTACCACTATATCTATCAGGTGGGCTTTCTTGTTGATTTCGTCCAAAAGAACTATGTCTGGTCTTGTATCGCGCGGTCTGTAATGATAGTTCGATCATAATGTATTTTGTAAATGCTGTTCTCTAGCATCATGGTTTGTATTCATAGTTAGGTGTTATATCTCTTGTCAGCAGTCTGCTCTTCACAGTTAGTTCTTATGGACTGTGCAAGCTACTTGGTTGCGCCTATGAGTATAGTCGTTTTGAGCAAGAGATGAGCTGTCTCCAGTGATGTATTGAATGTTTTCAGTCTTTTCCTGGAATTTTCTGCATTTTTCGTCAACTACAGTTGATCTTCTATAATGTATTTCTTGTAGTTATTGGTATTAATCACCCGATCCTGGATAGCTCGCATGAATCCTGCAGTTTCTGAAAACAGATCACTAATCTTGAGCCAAGTGTTCGACTTCGTTTTATTTACATTCGGCCTTCCAAGAATCTTAGCATGACTTATTAGTACTATTATTATTATTATATTCTTGACAACTATTTTTCAGAATCTGTATTTTGAAAATACACAGAAAAATTAAAAGGGGCAACACATACCATTTTGCCATGCAACCATATATCATGCTTGGATGTCACTTCTCAATCTTCTAGTTATTTACTTCTAAAATCTCGCGAAATAATCTTCCATGTACAAGTGCCGTCTTGTAGGTCATGAAAGAGGTTCATTATTAATTTGTAGTAGGATTTTCATCAAGGAACCATTTTCAAATACTAGTTTTTGTTGTGTGATTATGAAACCGTTTGAAGTCTTGAATCGAAACAAACTTCGTTGACCAAACAATTCTTCAAATACGTAGTGCAGCTTTACTCGTTTCAGGGCCTTGTCGTGGTCTTCATTCGTACAGGTCTATGTTCAAATTCACCTCAGTAATATCTAATGCAAAGTGGTGGTATCATCCATTCAGAAACTGTTATATAAAGTGGATATTCCCTCGGCAAGGAGCGAACAATATTCAGCAAACAGCCGAAATATTTTTTGAAGAAAGTATTTGCGATAATCCGTCGCCATTCAATGAAATGAGATACAACGGCAACAATAACGTGCATGGGCAGTGAGTTTGAGTTATGGTGTGAATAACATTTGTCCCCATTAGACTCCTCCTCACTTCGTTGAATGAGGGAGAAGGATAGAGCCAGGCATAAGTGCAACTCGCCTGCAACAGTTCCAAGAGAAACGCCTCAGATACGTGCTACTTTTTCACTCAACAAAATCCCTTATTCTGTATTAAAGTCTTAGAAGTTTCGTTCTCAGACTAGTTGCGAGAACTACCGTTTTTGAAACCGTGTTCAAAATCTGAAAAACTGGTGCATTCCGTGAGTTTAAAGTTGGACAACAAGACACTAATTACTATTGTGCCCAATTCAACGATCCACTTCGAAAATTACGATCAAAAATTTAAAAATATAGTGTAGCAACATCGTATCTAAACTACGAGTATCTCACAGTTTTGCTGACAAAGTGACATGTTTTAGAGGAATTAGGTATCGGGTCTATCAAAAAATTGCAATATCCGTCCAAAATAATTATGTTTCAATCTTCTTTCTGAAATCAATATTATCTTGAGATATTTCAACATACAACTAAAAATTTTTTTCTGAGTGTTCAATAAAATATGTGATCATTGTGTAATAGGACTAGAGTTTTCCATTTCTTTTCCAGTTGTTGGTCATTTAAATCATTAACTGAATGATATAAGATGAGTAAATGTTCACAGCAGGGTAAGACAACTCTGTGAACCTGATAAAATAGAAATTGAAGTCTGCGGCTTCTCAATATATTCACAATAAATTCACTTTACTTTACTTTACAATAACTTCATATATGTATGGATTTTATATCTTGTGAACTGTGGATACTTCATTGGGTAGTTCTTTTGATAAATGATAGTTCCCTATTTTCGCAATAAAATGAAAATATTGAAATAAAAGTAAAAAACTGATCAAAAATTCATAGGTTCATTTTGAAAATCGTACGATGAACAAATAAGAGAAAAAATAGAAAACGTTCTCCAACGCTGTGGTTTAAACCTGATTGGTTCAATATTGTCACTTTCATTGAAACTGATCAACTTCGAATGTACGTTGATATTGAGTCATTTGAATTGTATGATCAATTTTTCAGCGTTATTCATTATATTCAGAAGTTAAGATGAATAATTCCTTATATGCATCAATTATTCTTTTTATTTCAATAGTTTCGACTAATTCTTCATATATAAAATATATGTATGTTGATATAAAAAATGTATAAATAAATATATGAATAAATATGTATTTCCATGCATAAGATGAAAATAAATGAGTTCGTACAAGTGGCCCAAACTTTTATGAATGATAAATTTTATCAGTATATTGGGATGAAGACAAAATTGTGTATTTCCACTATGTGAGATATTTATATACTGAACACCATCGTCCAATGTTTTTTCTAAAATTGATTCAATGTTGACTATTTCATTCAATAAATAGTGAAGTTCAGTTGAACCAATCGGAACAAGTTTTGCTAATAATTTGAATATTTCTGCATTTGGAAAAACACTGCTATATTTCCAAGCGCGTTTTGAAATGACACAAATAGTCGATGTTTCAATTTGCGAAGTTACGAGTTGCGTTTTCACCCTTGAACCGAATGAAGAAAAACCATATTCCAGAATTCAGATTTCTGAAGTTTCAGTAAATCCAATTCCGAATCGAATACCTACAGTGACGATGAAACACAAGTGGAAATGTTCTTCCATAAAAATCAGTTGGCAGTTCCGTCTGCTCTTCACATCATAAAATCAATAATAATAACGGCTATAATAGCCTTCTAATATTCGCGGTTCACGCAATATACAAATTACTGCCTGAGGTTTTTCTGATTATGAATAAACAGAGATATCAATTTTTACGAATTCCTGTTTTATTGCATATTATGTTTTTTTCTGGTTCACATGATGGTTTGATTTACTGAACCTATTATATCATTTCTTATTATTGAACACAACCTTATATAATATACATAACACATACACACACACACACATATATATATATATATATATAATTTTATTTTGAAAGTTTTCAGCAATAACAGGCGTTTGATATGAAAAAGTTCATTTTTGTTGACGTTTCGTTGTTATATTACAACTTTGTCAAAACTAATGAATAATTGAATTTATGAGTTACTATAGATATCAAATGTCAAACTTATTTTTTAGAAAAATCAAATTAGTTTTTTTGTATCTTCACTCTTGATTTTCATTAAAATTAAAATATTTTATATTAAAATTAATTATTAGTATTTAATATCAAAACTCATTTTTTCCAGATCTACCTTCAGTTTCACACACACAAACCAACAATATACATATTCTGGATAAGTATATAAAAAACTATATGTAATTATATATATGTAAATATGAATCACACTTATTAGAATCACCTGGCTTACCATGAGTTTTTCAGACATCATGGTTTCAGTTTCCTCATAGTGAAGAAGACTAAAACTTCCGAAGCGAATTCTAAGCCAGAAATATTCCTCTGATAATGAAAATCAATGGTTGAAGATACAAAAAAACTAATTTGATTTTTCTAAAAAATAAGTTTGACATTTGATATCTATGGTAACTCATAAATTCAATTATTCATTAGTTTTGACAAAGTTGTAATATAACAACGAAACGTCAACAAAAATAAACTTTTTCATATCAAAAAAAGCCTGTTATTGCTAAAAACTTTCAAAATAAAATATCTCAAACAGGCAATAAATCAATTTCGAGAAATATATATATATATATTTTTTTTTTGTGATGTTTGTCCGATATAGCATTAACTGCAATTATTACACGGTATATTATGAACCGTATCTTTTCTTTGTTTCTTTTTGAGTCACAGTTTCAATTTTTGGTTTTCTATATATTTCTTCGATTTGATTTCTGGCAGTAGGTGCTACTCTTAAATTAGAGGGCTTTAATATTTCAGCAATAAATAAATTTTATAAATTCATTTATTTTAATGAATCGATTTTTAAAAGAATATATATATATATATATATATATATATATATATATATATTGCCTGTTTAAGATATTTTATTTTGAAAGTTTTTAGCAACAACAGGCTTTTTTTTGATATGAAAAAGCCTATTGCTAAAAACTAAATATATATATATATATATATATATATATATATATATATATATATATATATATATATATATATATATATATATATATATATATATATATATATATATATATATATATATATATATATATATATATATATATATATATATATATATATATATATATATATATATATATATATATATATATATATATATATATATATATATATATATAAATATATATGTAAAAACGCAAATTATTACATTCTTTTTCAACAAAATTTACATTGAGCAGATGACTTCAACGCTCTTCCACCACATCAGCATCGTCAACAGATTTCAGAATACTATTCACATGAATATATATCATTAGCAAACAATAAAGACGAAATTTTGTTATTGCTCCACATAAAAAAAAAAACGATGGTTGATGAAAATCTTTCAAAGAATCATTCTCAATTCTTCGGAAATATTTTCATTAAGGAAAATAATTCAAATAACACTAACTATTTTTTCTATATGCGTTACACCTTCCTGTAGTGCTTTCTATAGTTGAATAATTCAAATTGTATTCTTTAACATAACTTACTATTTCGCAAATCATTGTTTTTTCAGGTTCCAACAAACATCCTAAAGACACGACGTATCAGCAGGGAATACCAAAGAAAGGTGAGTCTTTAATAATTCAATTTCAATCGGCACATAACAATTTGGGAACAAATTCAGGTATTATTACTTTTGCAGATGGGACGAACCTGCTATTCTCAGAGAACGATGTTCGCAGTACAGCAGATCGTCGAAATTTGAACGGATATTTCCTTGTCCTGGTGTATTGGTTATTTCATTTGCACAGTCTGTTTTAAGGGAACGGATATGCGCTTTGTGAAATGGACGAAATGCATTACGTATTTAGTGAAGGCTGGCAGTGAAATGAATACGTGTCGGTTGTGCTAGTTCGTATTATAAGTCATTATTTCTTTCTTCGGGAAGTGTCATAAACCTTCATTATGAATCCATATTTTCTGTGACATGAGTAGAACTGTTTCGTTCATAATCAGTTTTTGATCTGTATCTACCACTATCTTTCAATTTTTTTCTGTACGTTCGATATGAAACTACGAAAGAACGATTAAATGGAATTCGTCATGTCAATTATAAATGGTTGTACCTTGAAAGCGTGATACCGTATTTTCCACTTGTGTGGATAAATGGACAATGCATGTTGGGTGAATTATTGAAAGAAATCGCAGTGTGTGATAATTCTGAAAAATAATAAGTTAGGAACTTTTTAACCATTTCAGAAGTCAGTGATAAATAATATGTAGAGATTTATGCCAAGAGGACCGAAATTGACAATCATTTCCATATGTCGAAAGAAAAAAGAGAATAAATATTGAATAAATTCAATGAACGATGAATCAACTCTGTGATAGTTCATTTTTAAATGAGAGGTAATAAGATATACTTTTCTAAAAATCACTAACTGAACAATTCTTTATTCGACTATTTTCGCCTTTTTCGCCTTGGCAGCATGATCTGGCATCCCATTTACACTTGCCATCGACGCCATCTTGAGGCTATTCAGAGAAGGTTCTTGAAATTCTTAGTTTGGTGGGAGGATAAAGTTTATCCACAGAGAGGAGTCAAACATGACGAATTATTGAGTCGATTTAGTTTAATCTCAAAGCAGAGCAGGAGAGAAACTTTATGACTCAAATTTTTTTACAAATTACTGCACAATAGTATTAGTTGTCCTCCTCTCTTGTCCGCTTTGAAATTTCATGTTGCTAGGCATAATTCTCGTATTATAGAATTATTCCACCTAGAGACTCCAAGGACCAACTCCCTAATGTAATCCTCCATTCAGTTTTTGTGGTCTACATTCAATAGAGTTGCCAATAGTTGTGACATTCACTTTGACTCCATTTCATTTATTATCAGGAGTTATGTGAACAAAGAAAACTGACTAAAATGAATTGATTTAGATTGAGCTCTTTGTTATATCTTTCTCATTTTAATTATTAGTTATGTTTCCAACAGTGTTATTATTTTCTTTAATTGGATGTTATACCTGTTGAGAATAAAGAACTTATTATTATTATATTATTATTATTATTTTATTATTATTTTACTGTAGTATTAAAAATGATTCTTGATAGTGCCGTTAACGGAGAACCTAGTCGAATGAAGAATTGTTCAGTCAGTGATTTTTAGACAAGTATCTCTTATTACCTCTCATTTAGAATGAATATTATGTCACTTTTTTCAGGTTTCAAGCTAGGAATTTCAAAGAGAATAACTTTTGTGCGAATATTAATTGATTATTTTTTGTTGCATTGTATGTGATATTGATGCAAATAAGACACCAGTTCATCATTCAATAGATAATTCAATGAGCATCTCATCTAGTGTTCATGAAAGAAAGAAGTTTATGCTGTTTTTCCAGGTAGAATTTTTTGATGTGTGAAGCATCTTCAAGAAATTATGACATTTTGAAATATTGGCTTTTTTTCGTTAGCTTGGTCTTCTTGACATAAATATTTATTAATTTTTCTGCTAATAAGAATGTAATGTCATGTGAGCAAACGTTAATATGGAAAATTCCCATGTTATAATTTTATGAGATTGATCAGTCAATAAATTTATCTTGGTGAATTAATAAAACAGGTTCTTCATTGAACTGTTTATAGTATCCAATAATAAAGTGCATACATTTGTCTTTAAAAACTGTACCTTAATATCTCATCATTTGATCTACCTATTTCTTTATAGAGTAACTGATATTTAACTCACTTTATAGGTCAACAATTAAATGTGCTCCAAGGCATTATTGTAATTGATAAGTTGAAAGTCATTTTCCATTTTCCTAAACTTAAGACTATTTTTGTATGCTTGCTATAATTGAAAATCATTAAAGAGATATTTACGTTGGATATTGTTGAGTTTCATTATTGAATTGCATCAATTTCGAATATATTAATATCGAATATTGAATATTTCACCTCATTCAACTGAAAACACTGTGTGTATAAATAATATTATGTGTGAAACACTGAGATGAGGACAAAAATAAAGTGGAAATGATTCAAACTAATCGATCATTACTTGAGAATATCTAACCGGTTATATCGGTAAGTAATGAATTATTCGTATAGGAGTTTTGTTCTAATTGTGGAAATTTGAGGACAGCAATATTCTCGAATAATAATAATAAATTCACGAGAGGCCTGAGAGTCCATTTGTTATTAGATAGGTGAAAATTAGAGATTTTTTAATATTAAATCAATTAAAGTTTGAGAAGTCAGGATGAACTTATCATCAACTTATGTTTCTCAACAGTTTCAACGATGTAGATGAAAAGTTGGAAGTCAAAATTTCATTAACCTAGACAGGGTTGTAAATATAACCCAATATTACTGAGAGTGAAATTGGTGTTTTATAAGCGTTCTGAAAAAATCGATCGAAATTCATAGATCTTGTTGAATGATAATAGGATACAATTGTTTCATCATTATTATGAATCATCAGTCCATATTTAATCTATAAATCAAGGATCGATGGCTTTCAAAACGAACATAGGTCCTATACGAAATTGAGAGATATTCTACAGAGTTAAATATTCACGTAGGTTCCCTCTATCGGCGAAAGGACATAGTGGGAGCCTACGTGAATATTTCACTCTGTAGAATATCTCTCAATTTGGTATATTTATTGAATATCAAAAATCTTCATAACAAGATTCAATATGGCTCAAGTAAGTCTACAATAATAGAAATCATTTATAAAGCAAATTTATCGACATAACTTGAACCTAGTGAAAAAATTTGAAAAACTAAACATGAGAATACTTATTTACGAGTAATAAACAACTGTTTCTCTAAAAATATTTCACACTTTTATTTACTCATATTTTGTTTTCAAAAATTAGATAAACAAAAACAACAAATTCTGAAATATGAAGTTAGAAGTTAGGGAATAAAAAATAGTACGATTAAACCATTATGTACCTAATAAAACCACCAACCAGTCTGTTTATGAAGGCGGTATTCACAAGCCAAATAGAAAATAATCACATAGCGATATAAAAACGACATACAAAAATCTTAAAACAAGAATAAGAGATACTGGTCCTTTTTAGCGTACTTTAATAGCAGGAACAAAAAATCCATGCTTTCACAGCCACAAGCCAATTCCAGTACCTAGCAGCAGGAATAAGATGTTGCTCAAGAAAAGGGTACAAAGCCCTTTTCGCGAAAAAATACTATTATTGCCCAAACGAGCGTAACGGATGCTCAGCATCTCACGTTTTCTGGGTCTAAAACTCCAGGTTTTTGGCGGTAACTGATCAGGACGGCTGCTCCAATCATTGAAAAAATCAGAATCATCTTTTGATTCAGAGTTCAAATAGTATGACTGCCATTCCAAAGTGAGAGGGGTATCTTGAATTGGGCTGTTAGGGGGACTTTTTGGGCTACTTCTAGGTGAATCTCTACGTGATCCCGCCAATGAAACTCTTGCAGAAGATTGATTTGATTCTCTCTGGGCTTCTCTGAGAAGTCTGAGGTAGTCCTCAACATGCAACTGTTGTGTTACAAAAGCAGGTGTAGCTGTTCCTCCTGAATGTGTACTTGAAATGTCAACCCAAGATTCTCCCAAAACATCGTCTATGCTGGATTTTGAGGATGACATAATATATTATCAGTCCAAATGATAGAATTCCACAATAATTCCCGGATTTACACAGTCTCTTATGCGATAGTTAAAAAGAAGTCGAACAGATTCGTCTAAATTTATCAAACAATGCAAGACAAACAAGAAACTACGCGCCTACGTGACTTGTCAAAGGAAGTTTGAACATCGAAGAGTGATATAGGATCTATGTTCGTTTTGAAAGTCATCGATTCTTGATTAATAGATTAATAAATATAATAAAAATGGACTGATGATTCATAATAATGATGAAACAATTGTATCCTATTATCATTCAACAAGATCGATGAATTTTTCGAAATGCTCTTAATATTCACTCTCGAAAGTGATGGGTTCTTTCTCGTTGACAACATTTGTGTAGACAGCTCCTTGAGAGTTTTATTTGAAATGATTCGATTAAGAGACTCAGTATTTACTACTATATATATATATATATATATATATATATATATATATATATATATATATATATATATATATATATATATATATAGTATATATATATATATATATATATATATATATAGCCAATAGGTATAATGGAACTGCTCCTTTTTCTGATTGATTGTGGTGATATATAGTTTTAACTGAATACGATCTTATATATAGAATATTTTTGTTTTTTGTTTGATTATTTGTTAGAAAGATTGTATTCTTTTTTCACAATAAAATATATATTATATTATTATTATTATTATTATATATATATATATATATATATATATATATATATATATATATAAGTATGAATGTATGTGGCTACAAAATGTTGAGATAGTATTTCAACGAATTGAGTCGGAAACATCTTTCAGTCGCACGAAGTGTTATGGCTTGATAGTAAAATGGTTGAAATCCTTGATTAATACCCGTTGAAGGCTCTCAACATTACATTCGCTTCGAAGTTTTCCGATCCATAAAACAGCAAACTTGAAATCGAAGCCGCCGCTACCTGGCAAAAACCCCAGTAGCAATTTGCCTCTAGCATACAAATTGCTGCCAAATAGGGTCCCAACGATATTTTTAATGACTTTCAGGATGCATGCTCACTGTGTCTTCGGCTTCTGGAGTGTTATAGTTCTAGTCTGAACTTAATTTTTATTATATCACGTACAAGACTTAGTTCATGCTTACACTAATAGCATAATACTATATTTCGAGAAGATGAGAACTAGCCAGCTCGTGTTCGTTCTTATGTAATACATACGAAAAGTTTGGTAGTTGGTACCGAATAATTACTCAAGAAATGTGCTTTACAGTTCGGGTGCTATATCAGTTTCTAATCACTTGACTTACTTCGATTACCATTTTGAAATACCTGAATGAATTTTGAATAATTATGATAACCATTGGGCAATATAATTTGCATTGTATGTTGATCAAATTGAAAACCTGTTGAATATAAACTCAAATTCAAACAAAGTTCAAGACTTTGTTTGAATGTGAATTTCAAGAGAATTTTTGAGATTCTATGAATTTGGGCTCTACCTTAAATATTCCATTCTGAAATCAAATTTTCATTACCCAACAGGTTCAACAAGGAAGAATTGTTTAATTCTATCTGTTCATTCCACTATTCCCCAAAAATCTAATTGACTACTGTTCTGTATATTGTGTAAAATTTTGAAATTCGTATCAAAAGAATGGTTTTCTGTTGATAATGGTTAGCATAAATCGAATTGCTTTTGTTATGCGCAAAACTATTTTTAGGTTCCTGGATTCTAGTACCGAAATTTCTACTTGTTTTACATATATATATATATATATATATATATATATATATATATATATATATATATATATATATATATATATATATATATATATATATATATATATATATATATATATATATATTACGTTTCGTTGTTATATTACAAAAAATTTATAATTATATTAAAATTAACATCATCATGTTCACATTATGAAACACTCGAAGAAGTTCGTACTCTTCTCATGAAAAATAATTACCCATGAAATTTAATCAACAAAATCATGAAAAACAGAATTCATAAATTAAATAATACTTTACATTCAAAAAGAAGTAAATCTAACCGATATAATTACATTCTCTTAACATATATTTCAAAATTAAGTACAAACATTGCTAAAATATTAAAACCTTATAATTTAAGAATAGCACATACTGCCAAAAATCAAATCGAAGAAATGTATACAAAAATAAGAAGTAAAACTGTAACTCAGAAAAAAACTCATACGGTTTATAATATACCGTGTAACAATTGCAATAAAACTATATCGAACAAATATCACAAAATCTCGAAGTAAAAATCAAAGCGCATAAATACGCGAAAACTCAAACAACAGCCTTACATAAACATAAAATAAGAGAAAAACACGATTTTGATTACAAGAATACGAAGATTTTGGCAACTGAAAGGGACAAAAAAAGTAGAGAAATTTCAGAAATGTTACACATTCGTAATAATTTTGAAAACACAGTAAATGAAAGAACAGACATTAAACATCTTAATTCTATTTACAACAACTTAATAAACCTCACAAATAACACTCATAAAATAAACACACAACAATCACCAAACATCACATCTCAAAACTCATTTTTTTCCAGATCTACCTTCAGTTTCACACACATAAACCAACAATATACATATTCTGGATAAGTATAAAAAACTATATGTAATTATTTATATGTGAATATAAATCACACTTATTAGAATCACCTGGCTTACCATGAGTTTTTCAGAGGTTTCGTCATGGTGAAGAAGAATAAAACTTCCGAAGCGAATGCTAAGCCAGAAATATTCCTCCGATAATGAAAATCAATAAGTGAAGATACAAAAAAACTAATTTGATTTTTCTAAAAAATAAGTTTGACATTTCGATATCTATAGTAACTCATAAATTCAATTATTCATTAGTTTTGGCAAAGTTGTTATATAACAACGAAACGTCAACAAAAATGAAGTTTTTCATATCAAAAGAAGCCTGCAATTGCTGAAAACATTCGGAATAAATAAAAATATCTAAATAATTATCAGACATATATATATATATATATATATATATATATATATATATATATATATATATATATATATATATATATATATATATATATATATATACCGGGACATGATCCACAATTTAATTGGCAAACAACTGATTTGTCTTCTCTTTTGATTTTGTTTTAATTGTTCTTGATGTTTCTCGAAAATTCATTGTTCATTTTGAATGAAATATCAAAATTATGTTTTTGTAAAAGGGTTGTGACTTTTTGACTGACTGTTCCAAAGTATGTCAATATTTCCGATTTATATCAGACTGAGAAGAAAATACTAAACATACAGCTTTCTCATAATGTTTTTTGTGAAGAATTCTTGACACTAGTTCGCTCTCATAATTATTATTAACGTATAATAAAGGTATACTAGTTAATCTCTGTATCATACTGTGGAATGCTGCCATTTTATCTGGATATGGGTGGCATGAGGAGATGTGTATTGTGGTATGCGTATGGAAAGGCTTATGGTAAATAGAAAAATCAAATTTATTATTTAAACTTTTAATTGTCAAGTCTTAAAACTTAATGGATTCATCAGATTCTATTTCGGTTGTGAATTTTATATTTGGATGAACTGCATTCATGAAATTCTCAAGATTTTTCGATAAACGATTGGTACCAGTAAAACAGGTGATCATATCATCTACATATATGAACCAGAATATAAACTTATTGAAATTCGGGTTTTTTTGAATACTATTTTCCAACTCATCCATAAATATCTCCGCTAAAAGAGGACATCACTAGGCTCATAGAGGCTCAAAGAGCTCAATGAGTTTAAGTGTTTGAATTTAAATTATATTCTATATTATAAATTATAATATAAAATATATATTCTATTATATAAATTATAATGGATTCGAATCGAGTAAATGCCAACACTATTGAAAACCAGTTGGGCCAAATCTCAAAATAAAATCGAAGATTTTCAAGATTTTGTTCTCCTTGGAAAACTACTTCCATCTCTAGTTTAGTCAATAAAAATATTTTCATTATAAGTTATGAAAATTGCTGCTGGTATAATTGAGCAATTAGAATAGGATCAATCTAAAAATCCTTCAGCTTGTTTCTGGAGTAAAAGTTATAGACAACTTCTCGTAGTGAATATAAATACCACCTGCGTTTCTTAACAGAATCTCATTTATTCTCAACAATTCTGACAATTATTTCCAACCGAGCAAAGCGTAACGACAAAATGGAAGTCGACGACATTATTGCATCTGCAGAATTCCATCTTGGGATATTTTATTCTTGAAAAAAACCCATAAATTTTCGTCGCATATATTCCATCGTAAGCCAGAAATTAAAGAATATTCATTATCAACCTCAGCGCAAACCATAAATTTGGTGTTTCAACTCTTGACGACAAAATTGGTTTACATTTTGTTCTAATCTAAGATAAACTTTGACGATGATTGTAATTATATGAATAATTTAGCTCAAGTAGCAAAAAATTGTGATTAATATAACTGAACTCTATACATCTTGTATAATGACAAAAAGCGAGTGCAAAGTAATAAATCCATAAATTCAAATATTTTATTCTTCATTTATTTCTCTTTATATTTGAATTCAAACAATACTGACGTTAATATCTATATTGTGATTGACTATTCAAATTATGGAAATTGTATCAACCAGAGTATTCCTTCTTTGCTTATCGATTTTTATAACTTCAAGACTTCTCCTCAAACATATTCTATGTACGACTCACTTTCTGTGACTACACTATAATTTGTATTAGCAATACAATTAATATTGTATAAACGTGTTAGCTTACAAATATCATTGAAAACAATCAATTAAACTTAACACACTTGACTTAAGTTTCACTGAATAAATCAAAAACTCTATAAATATAACACAATATTACTGAATATATTAAAAACTATACATATGTAATATAATAATCAGTAATATAGTATATACTGTTGAAATTTTTGGGTTAACCACCCGAAACATACGTAGAGTTTTCAATATATTCAGTGAAACTTAGGTCAAGTGTATTAATTTTAGTTAATTGTTTGTGATATAATGTTTCACGAAAAGATAAGCGAAAACTCCGTGTCATTTCTATCATTGGAACATAATTTCTATTGGAGGTCAAGAATTTGATTTAAGAGATTTGTTATATATTTATCAACCGAATTTTACTTTTTGTGTAAATAGTGAATTGTCTGTTAGTCAATTTTTTTTTAACTAAATCTACTGCAGTTTATTTGAATTCATGCTAAACAGGGGGACAGCTCACTTGATGGTCCACTGCTCATGA